>CM032156.1:31647707-31729236 GCA_018901935.1 Pugionium cornutum
TTTTTCTTAATTTTTTCTTAATTTTTTCTTAATTTTTTCTTAATTTTTTCTTAATTTTTTTCTTAATTTTTTCTTAATTTTTTCTTAATTTTTTCTTAATTTTTTCATAACTTTTTCTTGATATTTTCTTAATATTTAAGATTTTTTCTTAATTTTTTTTGACATAATTATCAATTTATTTGGAAAAATATAGGAATTTCCATATGAATTTCCTAAATCAGTTATAAGAAATAAAAGCAAATGGCAGACTAAAGAACTGTTCATCCCTTTTCTTTCCTTTTATTTTGTTTAATTTTTTGTCAAACCACAACCAAATTAATGTCACACATACAAATTAATGTCACGATATAAAATATACTTCTCCAATTAAACTAAACACCAAAATCTTCTCTACACCAAATCTATATGGACCTCTTCTCAAGTATGTCTCAAGGATTGATTACAAGGGCATGGATCTCTCTAATAGGTTTTTTTTCCTTATAATCTAAATCCAACTACCAATTTCTACGTAATACATAATTAACTAACTCTCTAATCCATGTATATAATTATTGTTGTTGTAGCTTAGCCAAAAAGATTAGAGAACAAATTAAGAATGGTGAATATGTTGAAGCAACGAAAACGTGGATGGAACTCGAATTCATTATTAGCTCCAACTCCAATTCCGTCGTAAAAATCTTTCTCCTTTAATTCATTTCAATTACTACTCACTTATACATACAATTAATAATGTATATAAGGATTTTTAATGATAAATGTAGAATTTATACAATTTTCTATTGGATGCTGAGATGGAGGATCTCTCACATTCAACAAGCAAAGAAATTAGAAAAGAAAAGAAAATTTTAAAAAAGAATTCAAAATATTTAAATTATTTGAGACATTCGCGTGACGTGGATGAAGGAGACATTGATAAATTAATGAATGGCGTTATTAAGAGAAAGCTCAAGATTATTTCCAAAGACCTCACGTAAGCGACTTCTTTATATATTTAATAATATAATATAAATCAATTTTAGTTGTTAAAATAAATTGTTTATTTTCTTTTTGTATCTAGTTTGATGAGTCTTTAAGATATGCAAATGTTGAATTTAATATATTTTTTCATTGGTGAATAAAACAATTGTGAAAAAAGGATAGTCTAGTTGGGTGAGGGTATAGTTTCGTGGAGGAGAAAGATTTGTATGTGAAAAGTGATGAGGAAGCAGCAAAGGACTTGACAAAACTGTTGCAACAACTCTTTAACAAAAGCAAATCTTTAAACGAAAGCCCTCTCTTCATTTTTGCTGAATCTTATGGTGGCAAAATCGCGGTTAAACTCGGTTTATCGGTTATTGACTCAGCTCAATCTGGTAATTTGAAGCTTCATCTTGGAGGTAGGAGAAATTTCTCTTTCAAGCTTTTTAAAAAAGAAACTTCACTGAACTACTAAATTTTAAAAATATATAGATAAATAATGTAGATATGTATTATTGTGTGTGAATTGGAGTGGTTTTGGGAGATAGTTGGATCTCCCCTGCAGATTTTGTGGTGAGTTTCATAAATGTTACTTTGTTTGAGTAAATAATACTCAATCTATTTCATATATTTACTTTGTTATCCATATAGAAACTCGGATAAACCTAAAATTTTTTCTTAATTTTTTCTTAATTTTTTCTTAATTTTTTCTTAATTTTTTCTTAATTTTTTCTTAATTTTTTCATAACTTTTGCTTGATATTTTCTTAATTTTTAAGATTTTTTCTTAATTTTTTTTGACATAATTATCACTTTATTTGGAAAAATATAGGAATTTCCATACGAATTTCCTAGATCAGTTATAAGAAATAAAAGCAAATGGCAGAGTAAAGAACTGTTCATCCCTTTTCTTTCCTTTTATTTTGTTTAATTTTTTGTCAAACCACAACCAAATTAATGTCACACATACAAATTAATGTCACGATATAAAATATACTTCTCCAATTAAACTAAACACCAAAATCTTCTCTACACCAAATCTATATGGACCTCTTCTCAAGTATGTCTCAAGGATTGATTACAAGGGCATGGATCTCTCTAATAGGTTCTTTTTTTCCTTATAATCTAAATCCAACTACCAATTTCTACGTAATACATAATTAACTAACTCTCTAATCCATGTATATAATTATTGTTGTTGTAGCTTAGCCAAAAAGATTAGAGAACAAATTAAGAATGGTGAATATGTTGAAGCAACGAAAACGTGGATGGAACTCGAATTCATTATTAGCTCCAACTCCAATTCCGTCGTAAAAATCTTTCTCCTTTAATTCATTTCAATTACTACTCACTTATACATACAATTAATAATGTATATAAGGATTTTTAATGATAAATGTAGAATTTATACAATTTTCTATTGGATGCTGAGATGGAGGATCTCTCACATTCAACAAGCAAAGAAATTAGAAAAGAAAAGAAAATATTAAAAAAGAATTCAAAATATTTAAATTATTTGAGACATTCGAGTGACGTGGATGAAGGAGGCATTGATAAATTAATGAATGGCGTTATTAAGAGAAAGCTCAAGATTATTTCCAAAGACCTCACGTAAGCGACTTCTTTATATATTTAATAATATAATATAAATCAATTTTAGTTGTTAAAATAAATTGTTTATTTTCTTTTTGTATCTAGTTTGATGAGTCTTTAAGATATGCAAATGTTGAATTTAATATATTTTTTCATTGGTGAATAAAACAATTGTGAAAAAAGGATAGTCTAGTTGGGTGAGGGTATAGTTTCGTGGAGGAGAAAGATTTGTATGTGAAAAGTGATGAAGAAGCAGCAAAGGACTTGACAAAACTGTTGCAACAACTCTTTAACAAAAACAAATCTTTAAACCAAAGCCCTCTCTTCATTTTTGCTGAATCTTATGGTGGCAAAATCGCGGTTAAACTCAGTTTATCGGTTATTGACTCAGCTCAATCTGGTAATTTGAAGCTTCATCTTGGAGGTAGGAGAAATTTCTCTTTCAAGCTTTTTAAAAAAGAAACTTCACTGAACTACTAAATTTTAAAAATATATAGATAAATAATGTAGATATGTATTATTGTGTGTGAATTGGAGTGGTTTTGGGAGATAGTTGGATCTCCCCTGCAGATTTTGTGGTGAGTTTCATAAATGTTACTTTGTTTGAGTAAATAATACTCAATCTATTTCATATATTTACTTTGTTATCCATATAGAAACTCGGATAAACCTAAAAAAATTTCTTAATTTTTTCTTAATTTTTTCTTAATTTTTTCATAACTTTTTCATAACTTTTTCTTGATATTTTCTTAATTTTTAAGATTTTTTCTTAAATTTTTTTGACATAATTATCAATTTATTTGGAAAAATATAGGAATTTCCATATGAATTTCCTAGATCAGTTATAAGAAATAAAAGCAAATGGCAGACTAAAGAACTGTTCATCCCTTTTCTTTCCTTTTATTTTGTTTAATTTTTTGTCAAACCACAACCAAATTAATGTCACACATACAAATTAATGTCACGATATAAAATATACTTCTCCAATTAAACTAAACACCAAAATCTTCTCTACACCAAATCTATATGGACCTCTTCTCAAGTATGTCTCAAGGATTGATTACAAGGGCATGGATCTCTCTAATAGGTTCTTTTTTTCCTTATAATCTAAATCCAACTACCAATTTCTACGTAATACATAATTAACTAACTCTCTAATCCATGTATATAATTATTGTTGTTGTAGCTTAGCCAAAAAGATTAGAGAACAAATTAAGAATGGTGAATATGTTGAAGCAACGAAAACGTGGATGGAACTCGAATTCATTATTAGCTCCAACTCCAATTCCGTCGTAAAAATCTTTCTCCTTTAATTCATTTCAATTACTACTCACTTATACATACAATTAATAATGTATATAAGGATTTTTAATGATAAATGTAGAATTTATACAATTTTCTATTGGATGCTGAGATGGAGGATCTCTCACATTCAACAAGCAAAGAAATTAGAAAAGAAAAGAAAATATTAAAAAAGAATTCAAAATATTTAAATTATTTGAGACATTCGAGTGACGTGGATGAAGGAGGCATTGATAAATTAATGAATGGCGTTATTAAGAGAAAGCTCAAGATTATTCCCAAAGACCTCACGTAAGCGACTTCTTTATATATTTAATAATATAATATAAATCAATTTTAGTTGTTAAAATAAATTGTTTATTTTCTTTTTGTATCTAGTTTGATGAGTCTTTAAGATATGCAAATGTTGAATTTAATATATTTTTTCATTGGTGAATAAAACAATTGTGAAAAAAGGATAGTCTAGTTGGGCCAGGGTATAGTTTCGTGGAGGAGAAAGATTTGTATGTGAAAAGTGATGAAGAAGCAGCAAAGGACTTGACAAAACTGTTGCAACAACTCTTTAACAAAAACAAATCTTTAAACCAAAGCCCTCTCTTCATTTTTGCTGAATCTTATGGTGGCAAAATCGCGGTTAAACTCGGTTTATCGGTTATTGACTCAGCTCAATCTGGTAATTTGAAGCTTCATCTTGGAGGTAGGAGAAATTTCTCTTTCAAGCTTTTTAAAAAAGAAACTTCACTGAACTACTAAATTTTAAAAATATATAGATAAATAATGTAGATATGTATTATTGTGTGTGAATAGGAGTGGTTTTGGGAGATAGTTGGATCTCCCCTGCAGATTTTGTGGTGAGTTTCATAAATGTTACTTTGTTTGAGTAAATAATACTCAATCTATTTCATATATTTACTTTGTTATCCATATAGAAACTCGGATAAACCTAAAATTTTTTCTTAATTTTTTCTTAATTTTTTCTTAATTTTTTCTTAATTTTTTCTTAATTTTTTCTTAATTTTTTCTTAATTTTTTCATAACTTTTTCATAACTTTTTCTTGATATTTTCTTAATTTTTAAGATTTTTTCTTAATTTTTTTTGACATAATTATCAATTTATTTGGAAAAATATAGGAATTTCCATATGAATTTCCTAGATCAGTTATAAGAAATAAAAGCAAATGGCAGACTAAAGAACTGTTCATCCCTTTTCTTTCCTTTTATTTTGTTTAATTTTTTGTCAAACCACAACCAAATTAATGTCACACATACAAATTAATGTCACGATATAAAATATACTTCTCCAATTAAACTAAACACCAAAATCTTCTCTACACCAAATCTATATGGACCTCTTCTCAAGTATGTCTCAAGGATTGATTACAAGGGCATGGATCTCTCTAATAGGTTGTTTTTTTCCTTATAATCTAAATCCAACTACCAATTTCTACGTAATACATAATTAACTAACTCTCTAATCCATGTATATAATTATTGTTGTTGTAGCTTAGCCAAAAAGATTAGAGAACAAATTAAGAATGGTGAATATGTTGAAGCAACGAAAACGTGGATGGAACTCGAATTCATTATTAGCTCCAACTCCAATTCCGTCGTAAAAATCTTTCTCCTTTAATTCATTTCAATTACTACTCACTTATACATACAATTAATAATGTATATAAGGATTTTTAATGATAAATGTAGAATTTATACAATTTTCTATTGGATGCTGAGATGGAGGATCTCTCACATTCAACAAGCAAAGAAATTAGAAAAGAAAAGAAAATATTAAAAAAGAATTCAAAATATTTAAATTATTTGAGACATTCGAGTGACGTGGATGAAGGAGGCATTGATAAATTAATGAATGGCGTTATTAAGAGAAAGCTCAAGATTATTCCCAAAGACCTCACGTAAGCGACTTCTTTATATATTTAATAATATAATATAAATCAATTTTAGTTGTTAAAATAAATTGTTTATTTTCTTTTTGTATCTAGTTTGATGAGTCTTTAAGATATGCAAATGTTGAATTTAATATATTTTTTCATTGGTGAATAAAACAATTGTGAAAAAAGGATAGTCTAGTTGGGTGAGGGTATAGTTTCGTGGAGGAGAAAGATTTGTATGTGAAAAGTGATGAAGAAGCAGCAAAGGACTTGACAAAACTCTTGCAACAACTCTTTAACAAAAACAAATCTTTAAACCAAAGCCCTCTCTTCATTTTTGCTGAATCTTATGGTGGCAAAATCGCGGTTAAACTCGGTTTATCGGTTATTGACTCAGCTCAATCTGGTAATTTGAAGCTTCATCTTGGAGGTAGGAGAAATTTCTCTTTCAAGCTTTTTAAAAAAGAAACTTCACTGAACTACTAAATTTTAAAAATATATAGATAAATAATGTAGATATGTATTATTGTGTGTGAATAGGAGTGGTTTTGGGAGATAGTTGGATCTCCCCTGCAGATTTTGTGGTGAGTTTCATAAATGTTACTTTGTTTGAGTAAATAATACTCAATCTATTTCATATATTTACTTTGTTATCCATATAGAAACTCGGATAAACCTAAAATTTTTTCTTAATTTTTTCTTAATTTTTTCTTAATTTTTTTTTAATTTTATCTTAATTTTTTCTTAATTTTTTCTTAATTTTTTCATAACTTTTTCTTGATATTTTCTTAATTTTTAAGATTTTTTCTTAATTTGTTTTGACATAATTATCAATTTATTTGGAAAAATATAGGAAAATAATTTTAATGATGAACTATTTTAATTTATAAAATTTTAATCCCAATAATATATAAATTTGATTTAATTCAATTTAATATTAATATTATAGAAGAAAAAAAATACTAACTTTAATATATTAAAAATTGTATTGAACTTTTGTTCCCTTTAATCTCTTTTTAATAATTTTTTGAATAAATTAAAAATCAATAATAACTTTCTCTATTTAATCTCTTTAATGATGTATATTTTCTCTATTAAAAAATTATAAACCCACACGACAGACCCCTCTTTTTTAAGAATTGTGATGGTTTTATAACCTTTAAAATACTTGTCATTTTTTGAAAACAAAACAGCTGCAGAATTATCACAAAAGATTCTCAGCGGCCTCGCTATAGTGTCGACAATTCAAAATCTCGAGATAAAGTTCCGTAGCTACAATGCGTGATTTTTGGCCTCACACCATGCCACAAATTCGGCCTCCATAATGGAAGTAGCAATGACGCACTATTTTCCACTTTTCCATGATATTGCTCCCCCAGCTAATAGGAACAAATAGCCAAACGTCGATTTTCTACTGTCAACGCATGTGACATAATCTGAATATGAATATCCAATGACCTCAAGCTGATCAGATTTCTTGTATGTAAGCATGTGTTCTTTGGTGCCTTGCAAGTACCTGAGAACCTTCTTTGCAGCTCCATTCCGAGATTATTTTGATATCGACCCAACATACCAACCACAAAGCTGATATCTGGCCGAGTACATGTAACGAACATAGTTCAAACTCCCAACCACTCATGCATATGGAATTCTTTCCATTTTTTTACGCTCTAATTCATTTTTAGGACATTGCAATTTACTGAATTTGTCCCCTTTCTGAATTGGAGCTATCCTTGCGGAGCATTTATCCATTTTATATCTCTGTAAAATCTTATTGATATATCCTTTCTGAGACAATCTTAACAATCCTTGTGCTCTATCTCGAAATATTTCTATTCCGATCACATATGATGCCTCACCCATATCTTTTATTTCAAAGTTCTTAGAGAGATGCTTCTTTATATCATGTAACATGCCCATGTCGTTTGCAGCAAGCAAAATATCATCAACATATAATACTAAAATCATAAACTTGCTCCCACTAACTTTAATGTAGATACATCGATCAACGATGACCTCTACAAAACCGTATAACAAGATGATATCGTTTAACTTTAAATACCATTGTCTAGAAGCTTGTTTTAATCCATATGTCGACTTTATCAGCTTACATACCATATGTTCTTTTCATGTGACCACAAAACCTTCATGCTGGTGCATATATACTTCTTCCTCAAGCTCTCCATTTAGAAAGGCGGTTTTCACATCCATCTGGTGAAGCTTTAGATCATAATGAGCCACCAAAGCCAAAACAATCCTTAGAGAATCCTTCTTTGAAACCGGAAAGAAGGTCTCTTTATAGTCAATACCATCTTTTTGGGTGAAACCTTTAGCAACTAGACGAGCCTTATATCTTTCAATGTTACCTTTCGAGTCGCGTTTAGTCTTAAAAACCCAATTAGAACCAATGGTTTTGAAACTGTTAGGCAACTCTACTAAGTCTCATACTTTGTTATCACCCATAGATTTTATTTCTTCTTTCGAGGCAATTAACCATTTTTCATAATTGTCACTTTTCATGACTTTTTGGAATAAGCTTGGATCTTCATCAATGCTTAAGTCACATTCACTTTCAATAGCATAAACCACATAGTCATCTGAAATAACAGCTCTTCTTTCTCTTCCAGATCGCCTTAATGTTTCTTGTGGTACACTATTCTCTTCTTGAATTGTAACCGGTTCATTAATTGTATTTTCTACTAGTGGGGTTTACACATCATTATGTTGTTCTATTGCGTTATTTAACTGTGATGCAACAATATGAACAACAACCTCACGTACAATGATAGATGAAGAAACATCAACATGGACTTCCTGAATATCCACTTTTCGTGGTTCACCACTCCCACTAGTTTCACAATTCTCAATGAACCTAACATTACCGGTCTCCACTATTCTCGTACTATGGTTAGGACAGTAAAATATATATCCCTTTGATTTTTCAGGATAACCAATGAAAAATCCACTGATAGTCCAAAAATCAAGTTTCTTTTCATGTGGGTTATACAACCTTACTTCTGTTGGACAATCCCAAATACGTAGTTGTATTAAACTAGGTTTCCTTCCCGTCCATAGTTCATAAGGGGTCTTAGAAACAACCTTGCTAGGAACCCGGTTCAGCAAATATATTATAGTTTTTAATGCATATACCCACAACGAAAGGGGTAAAGAGCAATTACTTAACATGCTCCCAACCATATCCATTAAAGTACGATTCTGCCTTTTAGCTACACCATTATGCTGAGGAGTACTATGCATTGTATATTATGCACAAATACCTTTACTTTCAAGTAATTTTGTAAATGGAGCTGTACATTGTCCATTTTCATTGAATTTTCCATAAAACTCACCACCTCTATCAGATCTCACAACTTTTACCTTTTTATCTAACTGCATTTCCACCTCGTCAATGAACACCTCTAGGACATTCACAGATTTAGACTTTTCATTTAGCAGATATGTATATCCATAACGTGAGTAATCATCGATGAAGGTGATAAAGTATTTTTCACCATTCTAAAAAAGAGCATCTAAAGGGCCACAAATATTGGTATGTATTAACTCGAGAAGCTGAGTGCTTCTTATGGATGATTTCTTTGTTCTATGTTTAGTATGCTTTCCTTTAATGCAGTATACACATATATTTAGATCACAAAAATCCAATGGAGGAAGAATTTCATTCTTTACCAACCTCATAATTCTTTCTTTGGAAATATGACATAATCTTTGATGCCACAATAAAGTAAAATTTTCATTTGATGCACTATATTTAATGCATCGACTTTTAATATTAAATAGAGATTCTGAAAATTTTGCATCAAGATTGAACTTATAAAGTGAATCAAACAAAGAACCATTACCATAAAAGTAATCATTTCGGTACAAAGAGAAAACACCATGTTCAACCTTAAAAACAGATCCTAAATTATCCAGTCTACTTACGCAAATAAGATTTCTAGCACATTCAGGTACATAAAGACACCTTTCAAGATGTACATGACACCTAGTGTCTAAAATCAATCTATAAGTCCTAATGCCTTCAATTCATGCCTTCATCCTGTTCCCCATGAACAAATATTGTTCAGTTCCTCTTATGGCCTGGATCAAACTGAATCCCTGTTTAATATGAGACACATGAGTAGTAGCACCATAATCTAACCACCAAGTATTATTAGTCACTTCTATAAGGTTCAATTCAGAGCAAACGAAACTATGATGTTTACTTTTCTTGTCGAACCAACCCTTTCTTTTTCGACAATCTTTCTTGAAATGTCCCGTTTTTTTGCAAAAAAAATATTTCATCTCTTTATGGATTTTGCTTTCAGGTCTTTTCACAAAAGTTTTATCCTTCCTTTTATCCTTTTTACTCGGTTTCGCCTTATAACTGCTAGAATTTTCAAGACCTACGAGATTCGCAACTTGGTCCTTCATTTTCTTGAATTTTCCTTTCTCTTGAACCAACATAGCGTTTAGTTCTTTAAAATTCCATTTATCTTTAATGGTATTGTAGTTCACCTGGAATTGGCTAAATTCAAAAGGTAGTGAGTTCATAATGAATTGCACCAAAAATTGCTCATGAACTTCCATTCCCATGGATGTTAACTTTGCTGCTAAGTTAGGCATGTGCGTGACATGATCATGGATTGGTTGAGACAAGTCAAACTTTTTCATAGTTAGCTCACTCATTAGGCTTCCTACAATCGACTTATCAGTCAAATCCGATGGTGAACACTCCTTAATTTTATGTATGAATTCCCTTGCTTTCTTTGTTTTAGACATATATGACTTAATATTTTCCGCCATCATCATCCTCATAAGGTTCAAACTCAACCTATTAAATCGCTCCCAAGACTCATACCGAGTCTTTTCAGTTTGGGAGCTATCATCTGTAATGGCTGAGGATTCCTCATCCGTTAGGAATGCAAGGTCGAGTGCCATAATGCCCAGTGTGAACCGGATATGTTTTGACCACTCTCCATAATTGAGCTCATTAAACTTTACGACAGAGTTAGCAGATGCATACAAATTTGATGAAGCTGCAAAACATTTATACGTATTTACTCATTATTACTTTGATAATTTATTACAGATTCAAATACCTAATCATAAACTTTAAAAAAACATGTATTCATTCAACATTTGGATAATACTTTAAATACAAGCATTTTTAGCGATGTTAAATTTATTCTTTAACAATTAATCATATCACATAAAATCAAATAATTATGAGACTTTTGGGTATATATAATATCGACTATAGTGAAATGATTAATTATTTTCATATTAATAATTATATCATATGATCTACTTTTGGGTAATCTACTAGAATATAAATATTAAAATAATTGATTAGTTAAAACTTTAATGTCATTTATAACATCATTTTAATCATGATAAATTAATAAACTTTACTATTTTAATATTTATATCTATTATAACATGGCCACTTTGGTGATTTACATATTATATAAAATATAAACATTAAACTTTTAATAGATAAAGTATCTTTATATTGTATTAACATTTCAAAATACAATTAACCATTTCAATTAAACCATTGGAAATTTTATTATACACTTATATATACAAGTTTTATATATATAAGAAAATTTATCTAATCAAATATCTTTACTCTGAAAAGTTATGACTTTGTCTTAATTAATAAATGCCATTCATTCGGATTCATATGAAAAAAATTGATTCTCATAATATGCACCTATTTTAATTTTTGTTTTTTTATTGATTTTCCTTTTAAAGTCATAACTTAATAAAAATAACTAATAATTTATAATGATTAAATAAATAACTGAAAAACTTTTATTATGCAATAATTATACTATTACTTCATGCACTTTAACGTGCAACTTACGATTTTGAGAAAAAGAAACAGCAAGTAATCTTTAAAATTTTAAAATTTCATGCATTTTAATGCACTTCATGCACTTTAAAAAATTTCTCACGTAATCATCCTAACCGCAATATGCCTTTTAATTACGTTTTCATTCTTTATTTGTATTTAACTTGTCTCTTTAATTTGTTTTATGAACATTAATGATGGTTATAAATCCGTAAGGCAATCACACTTAACATCAAAACCTAATCTACATGATTTTCATCATAAAAATCAATCACTAATTTTATGGTGAATTAAATAAATCTAGTTTTGCTTTGATATCAATTGTTAATTTATTTTGATTGATTTCGATTATGAAATCTTAATCCCAAGAACATCTATATTTGATTTAATTCAACCTAATATTGTAGAAGAAGAAGAAAATACTAACTTTGATCCATGAAGAATTGGATTGATCTTTTCCTCCCTTTGATCTCTTCCTTAATGATTTTTTGGATGAATTAAGAATCAATAATAACTTTCTCTCTTTAATGGTGTATATTTTCTCTCTCTAAAAATTATAAACCCACACGACACACCCCTCTTTTTTAAGAATTGTGATGGTTTTATAACCATTAGAAAATAACCACTATATATATAACATTATCTATATGTAGTTATAATTATTCTTTTATTAACTACTAATATTTTATATATAAATGTATTTAAATATTAGAGAAAATTATTTATTAAATATGATAAGATAAAGGAAAAGGAAAAGGGTTATCAATACACCCAAATTCTAATATCGTTAATCGAAACCGATTCATCACGATATCATTTTTTATATATTAGAATTATGAACATTAATATGAACTTGATCATTATAACTAAATCCAAAGACACATAGGTCACATTTAAAAATATAAATATTCTTACACTTGTAGAAGAAAAAATTGTGTGATAAAATCTCCTATCTCTTACTTCAGTTTCCCACCAAGGAATACGTTTATCCATAAACGGATCGATTAAACCTTATTTACTGGAAAATCAGTTTCGACCTATAATCTCTTCCTTCGTTCTCGTTTGACTGTTCTCAGGTTCGTGGACGATCAATTGGAGTTATAGAATCCTTCTACAGTCTCTTCCTCGATGTCCAATGACTCGAGCTTAAATAATAAACTTCGAATTTCATAGGTCGTTTCTTGAAACTTGGCCATAGCAAAAAGACGATCCAAACTAAATTGATTTCTGTAACTAAATTGGACATATGATTCCTTCAAATTTCGCCAAATTCAATGAAAATCAAATATTCATTGACAAATCAAATTTCTTTAATGGATGAAATGTGAGGAGACTTAAGAAATTGATATCAGTTAAGCCAATTTTACAGTTTAGGGCGTCAAGAAAAAAATGATATACGCAGATGGATACACACGCGGTTAAAACACGGGTCGGATGCGAGTAAAACCCGGTTGGACGTCACACACGAATCGGATCCAGGTCATACACGGGTCGGATGCAGGTCACACATGGATCGGAAGCGGGTCACACACAGGTCGGACGCAGGACACATAGGGTACGGACGCGGGTCATACACGGTACGAACGCGGGTCACACAAGGTTCGAAAATGGGTCAAACACGTCGAATGCGGGTAACACGTGATAGACGCAGGTCAAATGCGGTTCGGACGCGGGTCAAACACGAGTTAGACACAGGTCATACATGGTTTGGACGCGGTTTGGACGCGGTTTGGCATGATAACCAACATAAAATGACCTCGCCAATCCGCGTAAAACACGTGTATAAACCGTGGTTAACCGTGTAGGTTAAGTGTAATTTTTTCCATGTTTATATGGACCTTTTGCAATATGTATGGGCCAAACTAAACTTTTTGGGCTGTCATAATTGAACCCAAATGTAATACAAAAAAGCTCACCATAGATTTTTTATTTTTTTTTCTTCTTCTTCTTTTCTCAATTTTTTTTTTCTTTTTTTTCTTATCATAATCATTTTAAACGCTTTAGTTAATATATAATCTTTTCATTTTATTTTTTCAAGATCCATAGCGTAACCATTCACTGCCTCTTTTTATTCAGCTTAATTAAAAATTTATAACAAGTAAATGTGTAAAACATTAAAATTTAAAAATGACGAGATTATCCAATTAACTTTTTGAATATATTTTGAACTCTATGAGTAATGTTTTTAAGGATCAATAATGTGTAAAGACGAACCCCTATAAACATTTAAATAGAAAAAAACCATTTATAAATCTAAAATTTATTGATACATGTGTCATCACCAAATTCATTCTCAAAAATTTTATTAATTAATTTAATTTTAAAATTTTAAAAATTTTGAAGATAAAACAAGAATAGTATAAGTTTTTTAAAAATTTGTATATATAATTAAATAACAAATCTAAAATTTTATTTATAAATATATTGATTATGTTTGGAAACAAAAAAAATTGAGTGATATAATTTCTATATGATTTATGATTTAGATATGCCAATTATATTATTACTACAATATATTGATTTTAATTATTGAGTTAAAAAGTAAAATTGCATATAATATAAAAATGAAATTAAATAGTGTTAATGAAGTTTCTATATCTATAAAAATTCGACATATTTATTTTTTTATATATATGTACAATAATTAATTATTTATGTAAAAATAATCTTCTATTTTTAAAATTGACGAGTAATTAAATATGTAATTTACTAACTCAAATTTTTCTAATTTTTGAATTTTCATATATTTAAAAACTAAATAGTGTTTAGAAAATCATTAAATTTTATAATTAAGTTATCTAATTAAAATATTTATATAATAAAATAAATAATTTATATTTGAAATTAAATTAATTAGTAAAATTATTGAGAATGAATATGGTATAACATCTAAGTAATTTTGAGTTTCAATGTTTTTCTTTAATATATAGTAGATATTAAAAACAATTGAAATATCTATAAGAAAGATGGACTAAATCCTACGGGATTTGAATTTTTCAACAAATACAAAATATTGGAGAAAGTCAATAGTGGATCCCTTTTGACTTGTGTGAATGGAGTTTAAGGATGCATCGCGATAAGTTTCAAGTCGAAACTGGCCAAAGCACAACCGAAATCTGATCCAACGGCTCCAAGACTATGTATGGGTGAAAAAGAATCTAACTTTCTTTTTGGCTTTTTCTTTATACCGTAAACCATTCATGTGAGAAGATGGCACTAAAGATGTAACCGCTGGAACTTCACCCGAACAAAGCGAGATCAGTTCAGCTGCTAACATGTCAGGTCAAGACATGTTTCTTTGTTTGTAATACTCATTAACCAAAAAGTGTATCAACATGTTTCACTTCGAAACAGTCATACGCTTCCTCTAGCTTGCTCTGCCTGCCTAATTTAAACTCTCAAAACACACACACAAGGATTTAAACCCACAAAAATTGAATAAAACGAATATGAACAACCTTCAGTGAGCAAAGACTTATCTCCGGTATCTTATAGCCATCGGCCATTGTGGCGAATTAGGGTGAAGAGCTTTGAGCAATGCCACAAACTTGAGTGCACTCTCAGTGCTGCCCCACTTGAGCTTCCATGTAACTGAATCCACTCTTCTGTTCTCTTTTATCTTCAATGACACTACACTTCCTTGCGATTCAATGACCTGGATAAGGAAAAGATTCAAGTTGACATCTCAAATACTTTCAAATCTCCGCTGAACAGAGAAGCTTATTACCGTTTCAGATATGTCGGAAATGGAGCAGCGTGAGTCAAGCAAGAAACAATGAGAAGAAGTCTCTGCTGCTCGTGAACTAAGTTGTGTGAAGTCCTCATTGCATATGAAAAGATTTCCACCAGCAACAAACAACGACCGCAAAAGCCACACTTCTGTTCAGTTTTTTTTTAACAGAGGGAAAAAGAAACAAAAAATAACAGTAATACATCATCAGTGCCGACAGCTCGAATTAGATGTTTAAGACACAGTGAAGATAAATAAGGTAAGTCTATAGTAAAGAAATTGTGCTGCTTCATGTTTCATGATGCAGGGTGCACTTCATTCAGAGCATTTAAGTGAAAACAAGGGACCCAAATTACTCGCTTTGAGTAATTTTCTCGATGAAATGTAATCAATACCAGAGGAATACACAACTTATTGTGAAATAGTGAATCATATACATGATGCATAAACGATTTAGCCTAACCACATGGCTGTAATTATCAATAGAGAATACACTTTCAAGTTCATTTCACGAGTTCCTTAAGGAGAGAAGAAAGAAATTTGAGTGAACCCTTTTCTTACTCATCTTAGGATATCATAGTTACTCAAGAGCGAATAATACCTCCAAGAGTGTTTCTCTGAAAATGGAGAACATTGTACTGGAATATATTCATCTTCAAACCTCCACATATTTCTTTCTCAAACAAGTCCACCTGAATATTCTCCAGACTGCCATTAACATGAAAGAAACAAATTATGACAGCAAACATTTACTGAGACGACTCTGGGTTGAAGTTAATATAGCATACCTTTGCAAAGAACATTTAAATTCTGTAGCCTGTGAATCGAAAAATTGTATGATATTGAGTAATTCTGTTGTTTTCTCAATGCACTTTGTTACAAAAAAGTATTCTGCATTCTTCAAAAAGCGTAGCCTACCCAGAAGTAGATACAAAGGTTCAGGGACATGGACATCAAATCACATATACAAAGCCGAACCACAAAAATACTAACCTCACAAGTTGAAGTCCTAGACCAACTGAAACGTCTTGTAAATCTTTGATTCCATGGGAACACAGTACACTAAAGGAGCTCCCTACAGAGACCCATGGCTGTTAGCATCAGTAAACTTTAGGCAGAGGAAGACAGCTGATTAGTCTAACCTTGATAATCAGTAGTAGACGCACCCAAGAGTAGTACGTACAGCTTTTCTAGGCTACTCAGCAGCAACACTACTTCCCTGTATGTCAGAATACTGTCAGAAGGGAAGAAAAATAGAAAGCATCCTGGTAAGATGTTGCTTCTCAACTAGCTATGCAGCTATGTATTAAAAAACCGAAATTCACATAAAGATTTCTCACAGTTGAAAGCCCAAAGCATCTACATCTAATGCTATCAATTCGACTGAATATTAAGAAAACCTAGCCATACTAGAAAAGGATGACATTTTTTTACCCCCAGCAAGTCGGGAATTAAATATCAAAACTAATGTATAAGAATATTGAAAGGGTCTTGCATTATTATCATTTACCTATAAACTACAACCATGCAAACGAAATAAAAACTAACTCACCGTCGATTGTACGTGGAACCTTGCTGTAGTATAAAATCACAACTCATGTAAGTCCTACAAGTTTCTTGAGAACTGGAATCTGACAGTTGTGCTGAAAAATATTCCTCTATTAAATAGCCTTTTTCTTCATGTGTTCTTTCAGTCCCCAAATATCTAATACTGCTGTTACTACTACTATAAACCGTTGACAGGTGATTTTCATGCAATTGATCAGAAATACACCCATCTTCGCCAAAAATACAACTATCTGCATCACTCTGAACAGATGTCTCTCCATCAGTAATGCAACTTTCCTCTTTCTGAAAGGAAACAAATCTTTTTATAGGTTTCCTTTTGATTTTCCTTGTCTCAACCAAATGGTAAATTTCATTAACACTTGAATCAAGTTCACCATTATGCAATTCAGAAAGAGAGTTAGTTGTATTCTCCTTCATTGATTCATCAGTCCTTAAAGCTTTTCTTATGCTACCATTCTCCGGTTGAGAATAAAGAGAGCTTGTTACTTTTTGTTCACATCCCGGAACCTCCTCCCCTAGTCTATTCAAATTAAGAAGATCTCTCAACTGACCATCTTCATGGTCCGAATACTCAGACTCGGAGGCATAGTTATCATCTTCACTGCAGCTGCTTGTGCTATCAGATGATGCTACTGAATAAGAATCTGCAGACAGCTGCAAGATTTCTTCCACCAAGTTATGACGACGATATAATACATCTTTCTGATAATGAGGAGGTGAGCCAGGATATGTTGATGATGAAAATGATCCCGTCATATCCTGGCTTATGTCCAATGTTGACATATTTCCGTTTCCAGCTAACTTCTCTCTGACAAGTGCTGTAGGAAACAAGTTGTTTGGTTCAATTGACACAGATTCCATCTCATCGTCTATAAATTCCTGATACTTCTGATTTTGATCTGTACATTGATGTTCTAATGAAGAGACGTCATCAGTTATCTTTTGTGTAGCATTACCTTCCACGTACTTTATATCATTAATATCAGATTTATGATCTACATATGAACCATTGGAACTTTTCCTATAGCTCTTATCTCTTGAAGCTCGTAAAGACCTAGACGCATATCTTGGTGTTCCAGCATGCTGCCTTGGGATTTCTTTAGTATTTGTATAGTACTTCCTTTCCATATTGCTGTCTTCTACAAATTCCTCTGATGAATGATCCATCCACTCCTTGAACTCTCGCAACCAGAGAACAGAACGTTCTTTCTTCAGGTTTTCAACTTTCCTTATAAGACCAAATATATCGGCCTCTTGATCACATTTTAAATTCTCTTTGTTCTCGTGATCACATGCAGCTGAATCTTGGTCAGAATTCATGCAGGTGCTCTCTTTCTCGCTATCAATAGAAACAAGACGGCAGATCTTTTTCTGTTAAAAGGTTAAAACAGAATAATAAGCTTTCAATAATTATATATCAAACGAAACAAAATAAAACAAAACAAACCAAGATAAAAGCACTAATAAAGAAGCTGAATGTGAGATGTGCATGGCTCACAACATTCTCCAGAAAGTCACACCACAATGCCCAATTAACAGGCTTGAATTTATTTTTCTTACTTTTCTGAATTACATATGACGCAAGAATACTGATTCCTAAAAGGAAGAGCAAATATAAATACGTGTGTAAGTATATTGTAAAGGAACATGTGGTTGCGTACCCTTTTTCTCTTACAGGTTCCTTCTTCATTACCTTCCTCTCTAGCTGGAGAGTAGAATCCATAGCTGGCAGGCTCACTTTGCCTACGGGATACAATGATTTGCCTCTTCCAAAATTCTCTCATTCCTATATGTTTGCCATCTAGCTTCAGCTAAAAAGTCATACAACACCATTACAAATGAAGCACATGCTCACATAGTGTAATTTCTGTCTTCTTGACAAGACTCCAGGATCTCCAAAACAAGAACAAAGAAAAGAACTTACATCATCTGGAAGAGCAATGTAGCTGAAGACATGTGCCCTGTACCATCGAGCACAACACACAGGATTTCCTTCCAGCCACAATTCTTTCAGTAGTGAAAGACTCCAAAGAAACTCCAATTCTGAAAAGTTGGAAATAATATTGTAGGAAACATCAAGACCTTCGAGTGACTTCAAGTTCTCAATTCCACGCAACGTAGTTAGAGCATTGTTCCTCAAAACAAGTTTTACAAGATGACAGGACACCTGCATTGTCCAAAAACGTTGGTATAGGAATCCCAAGGGTGAAACCAAAAGCTTCCGCACAGATACATGTTCAAAATCAAACCATCATATTTATCAAGCTATGGAGGCAAGCTAGACAGTTCAAATGACAATAAAATACGAACTTCAAGGGAAAACGCGGGTAGAACATAGAACAGCATTTCTTTTCATCTTACAACCGTCACTGATCAAATGAAACATATGCATGGATATGCTGAAGTGTGAAGTTTCTCACCTGACTCAAGTGAGAGACCGTTCTAAGATGATTGAAACCCAAATCAAGGTGCTTCAATTTGGTGCATCTTCTAAGGTTATCCACCTTTGCAAACTTGTTTCGACTCAGATCAAGCGACTCAGCAGCTGGCAGAAGCTGCAAGGACTCATCCATGAGCATAAGGCGGTTACAAGCACATGATATGACTGCCAACTTATTCCACTCCTGTGAATTCGTTATCTCGGAAATTCTATTGGCGAAAACATGCCGCAACGCATCCTACATCAAATGGAAATAATACATTTATTTAAACGATTCACAAAGTTTAGTACATGCAGAAACGCAAGAATTCAACCTTGCGTCCTGAAAAACTTCTTGAAACAAACGACATTGAAGCCTCAATTGTTCACCTAGAAACCCCTCGAAGCATAGCAGAAATGCAGTAAAAGCCAAAGGGATTTAAACAAAAAAAAAGTAGGAAGGAAAACTGACAGTGGAATTGTGGCATATAATCTTTTCCAAGGTGTGGCGGAGCTCGAGCAAGCCCTTGGCCGGTGAAGTGGACAAATCACAACCACGAAGTTCCAAAACCTTAAGCCTACCAAAGGGAATAAGAGATAAAGGTGTCGGATCACGAGCCGGCGAAGGAAGCGTGGAAACGACCTTAAGTGAAGTGAGGATTCGGAGGATACGGCGGAGCTGCTCGAGAGCGCGGTAGTCTCCGAGGTCAGAGACGTAAGCGCGAAGGTAATCAACAGGAGCACCAGCGAGCATGCGCTCGAGTTCACGGAGAGACTCAAGGCGGAGATGAAGATAGTGAAGACCAGCTGGGTTAAGCTTGAGAATCATGGTTTCTTCGAGAAGCGACTCGGCTTCATCCTCCAAAAACTTCTGGAGCTTCTCAACATACCGATCTCCCGTCACGATTGCCATTAAAAATGAAACCGAATTAATACACCGAAGACGGCGAAACGTGGAAGCGAGTCGTTAAGAAAGCGAAATCCAGAGATAGAGAGAGAAATTGAGGTCTAGAGAGGGTAAAAGAAAGGAGGTTTTGGAGGGATAAAGATAGAAACCGCCATGGCTGATGCCATAGAGAAGAGAGAGGAAGAAGGGGGAATATGAATGATTGGAGAAAGAAAAGAAAAACAAAACAAAAAAAGTAGTGAAAGGGTGTTTTTGTCTTTTTAGCACATGCGAGAGATTTCAATTAAACATCTGGCCGCCATGCCTTTCAAGAATCAACCTGGTGTACTTTCGTGCAGGAATATTTTTTAGATCCCATAGACCTTTTCAATCTTTATTTATGGCTGGAATATTGTTTCAATCATCTAATTTAATATTATATATATAAAGCAGAAATAAAAGTCTTTACCACATTATGCGATTATATATATATATATAATCATTTTTTTATCACATTTATATTAGTCAAATAAATTCAATTTTTAAGGAGTTGTTACAAATTCGATCCCACTTTGCTTAGGTTGTTAAATTTTCGAATCAAAATGTTAAAATATTGTATCGGTTTGTTATGATATATGTGATAACAAAAAATTTCAATGTTTTCTTATTGATTATTCAATATGTTTTACATAAGTTATCTTATATTTTTATGGTTAATTTTAACGACATTTATAATAAAAACAAACAAACAACATATTTTTATATAGTATTTAATGAAAATATGTTATGATTTTAATTACTTAACTAGATTTATATGGACGACATGCGTGTGAAAAAGTATTCATAAATTATATAATATTATTAGTAAACATAGTTACATATTTATATAATTTTAATTCTTATTTAAAATTATTTTTAATATTAGTTTTTGTATATGTAAATTAAGGAAATAAAAATAACTGTTTTTTACGAATTTAATAGTATTGTTTAGTTAATTTAATAAAATATATTGATTTTCTAACCGAATTAATAACAGTGACATATATTGTAATTATTCTAATAATTTAAACTTATTTATATATTTATTTAAAATTTACTACGGTGATGACATCTCATCATAATATTTATGTTAATAAAACGTTAGGGTAAATTATTTTATTAAAATATTTCTTAAATAATATATTAGGAATGTATAGTCATAAAAAATTTAGTTTATAGTAAAGTATAATTACGAGTAATTTAAACTATGAAAGTTTAATTGAATACAACTAAAAACTTGGATAAACTATTTGAAAGATATGTTTGCGCTATTTTATAATTATTTATTTTTTTAGATATATGGATTTTGTCAATGCTATATGTTAAAATGAGTTAAATATTACCTCATTTATTTTTCTCGGAATTTTTATTTATTTTAATTGGTTGTAATTCATTGTAAATTTCTTTGTAAATTTAAATTTATTATTTATTTTCAATTATTTTAAAGTAGTTTAATTTGTTTTAACAAGAAAAAGTCTAATTATACCATAGTTTCAGTTGTACTTAAGAGTTCCAATTGCACATAAAAATCAATTCCACCTTACATCACACAAAATACAACAAATATCAAAGAAAAAAACATCCAAATCTCATATATTACAACAAGAATGAGTATGAAAAAGTGAAACGTTTTATCTGAGTCAAGCTTTGTTGTAAGCATTCCCTACGAACAAAGTATATAACATTACATCTACTAGCAGGACCGGCTCTGAGTTTAACAACACCGCAAGCAAAAAAGAAAAAAAAAAGTCGTTTTACAATATTTCATCATAGTATTTTCAGTATGAGGGCCGATTCTTTTACAAAAATATGAATAGCCACAAACACGAGTTTGTTTCGCTTGGTTCCAGATCCGGCTCTGTCTACCAGCTTCTTCTTTGTTATTGAACATATTCTACTTAAGAGCAAAATGTTTCATAAGTTTTCTCCAAAACAAAGGCATGGAGAAAGAAACTAGCTTCCCAATTACTAACACCAATGGCTCCTTCATGAAAATCAAAGACAAGCTACATGAAATAAAATAAAAAGAAAACAAGAGTTTATCAAATACAAACACACTATGAAACAGAACAAATATGGACAAGAATATTAAACAGTTGAAAACAATCGAACATAACGAGAAGAATGATTATATAGTTTCTTTACTTTCCACAATTACAGTTGGAGTTGCAATTAGCAAGATGTTGAATAATATCATTCATCTTATCCATTTTTTTCATTTTTTTCTTTAATTAATGGATATTAGATTTATACCAACAAATTTGTAAAAGGAAAATTATTTTTATTTTTTTAATTTATATATACGATAATTTATAAATCATTTAAAACAAATATATAAATAGATTAAATTATTAAAATAATTACAATATATCTCACTATTACTATATTGGTTAAAAAATTAATATATTTTACTATTAGATCAATGACCTATAATTTATTTAAATTATAAAAAAAAATTTGAATTCAATGATATAATAATATATAATTAATAATATATTTTATCTATATATAAAAATATTTAAATACATGATAAAAAAATAAATTAAATTATTTATTAATAGATAATTAATATACAAAAATAAAAATATGTACGTATATATTCAAAATATTTTTAAAAGTAAATTATATAAATATCTAATTTATATTAATTAATTAATTATAATATACGAATTTTTTTTTTCATTCGCAACGCACGATTCTAAATATAGTATTAAATATATTGATCATCTTTGTTTACCAACAATAGATATATGATATAAATGTTATTTGTTTACCATCGTCAATTCTAGATGTAAATACTATTATCGCATGTTTTTAATTGTAACGATCTTTAAACTAATGGTAACAAAATTAAATATTTATTTCATTACTTTTTGAACCACGATCTTATCCAAAAAAAAGAATCTGTTTCCAACTTTTTAATATCTAAAGTCAAATTAGTTTATCTAAATCAAGCCAACTCTTGAAAATTTCAGGTTTACACTGCTAGATCAAATTCATACTGAAATGTATTACCCGTACTTATCTAAAAAAAGAGGGCCCTAGGGAACATGCCACCCTCAACAATACTTATTTTTATCATCAAACCTTTTTCCTTTTTTTAGTAAACCTCTTTTAGTTTTATCTAAATGTGTAAAACTAAAACCTAACTTGAAATTAAAACCAAATAAACCTTTTAAAACTAATAATTAAAATTAAAAATAGTTTTGAACGGTTTTCTAAATTTTCTTACCAGTTTAATTAATATAATTATGAGTTTTAAAAAGCTTATTTGGTAAAGTATAACAAAAAATACTAGATGTAATGATTATATTTTAGCAAAAATCTCATGACATATTTTGTGTTATGACTAAAAATAAAACATTATTAGATTATGTTATTTTAAAACTTTTCTTGAGTAATATCATAAAATAATACATTTTAAAGTTTTGGTTCCAAATCTAATATTTTAAAAATAAAATTTCAGAAATATCACAAATAATTACGTGAAAATACTTATTTACTTTAAATAAATTATATATAAACTTAAACATTATATTTGAATTTTTTCTAAGTTAATATTTAATTTTTTATTAATAAAAAACTTTAATATATTTTAATTTTAAATTTATATTATTACTGTAAATTTAAACTAATAATGATAATTTTAAAATAAAAAAATTTAAAATATTATTTTAAAAAATTGCCTAAACTTCTTTACTATTACATTATATCCCACTCAAATAAATTTCTAGACTTGCCTCTAATTACAACTTAGTCTCTTACTAATTCACCTTGCAGGTAATTTTGAGATTTTTTAAATTGAAATCATTAATATTTTGAGTTATACTCGAACGAAAAATCAGATACCATGTCCTATAGTCGGCCTGTTCAAACATACTGATTTTTTTTTTGTCATCGAGTCACAACGTACTAATTTAATAATCCAATATCTTAATCCGTAGATTTATCATTTTTTTTTTCGAATAGTCGAATTAGACAACTTTGTGATGTAAGTAAAAATGTTACAATCACTAAGTTGAGTTGTTCCTACCCGTTCAGACAGACTGACTATATGTCGGAAATGTCCTCCCAAAATGAGCAGCTTTACTACTAATTAAGACATAACTCTAATATGCGATAGATGCATTAAATACACTATCAAAATATTTAATGCAAGTGTCCAAAAATCTGCGGAAAACCTTTTCTTTTTCATCCTGTAATTATTACTATCAACGGTGAAATACAAGATTGGATTACGGCTTTATTAAATAAATTTCATCAAGCTAATAGTTATAAAGATTTTAAATTATTAAAAATATAAAAATATAATTTAATAAAAAAAATTATCAAGTATTATTGAAAAACTATACGCCGATAGTTTTGAAAATCGCAAATTAAAATTTATAATTTTTGAGTAAATCTAAATGATTTTATAATGATATTTAGTAGTTGATTTATTTGTTTCTAATTTAAAAATATTTGAAAACATAATGAAGATAGAGAAATTTAAAAAAACTATTTCATCAAAAAAATTAAGATACCAAAAAATTGCAAAACAAACTGTGTTGATGACTTTAGTACAAATCATTATTTTACATAAGTTTTAAAATTTATAAAAACTATTTTTTAAATATTGTTTAAATCTATAATATTATAAGGTAATAAATTTATTGAATAAATATGCTTAACATCAATATTATTCGCGTAATTTGAAAATGATTATGTCATAAAAAATATTAATTTAAAAAATATAACATAATATTTTTTTACAGCGTGATTCCTATTTATTAAATTTCAACGGTAACGATAAATTTCAAATTAGTTAGATTCATAATTTAAAAATACGCGCGTAATGCGCGCGAAATCTTCTAATATTAATCGAAAATATAACTTTCTTTCTTTTTTGCCAACAAATTATAACTCTTCAATTCACATTAAATTCATCTTGGAAAAAAAATCTTGTACAAAAATCTGTTCTTGTCTACTCTTTACACATTTATGCATATAAATAAGAAAATGAAGTCCTGAGTCCCTAATCTTCTGTTGAAAGTCATTAACGTCTAATCCCATAGTCAAGATTCGTCTGTAACAGGTTTGACTATTTTTTTCCCTTTCTTTCTTCGTTATAGGCTTTTCAAAAAGATTAGTTTTCCCACTGATACAGTTGCGTTCTCTTCTTCTTCTTCCTCATCGCAAGAGATATTTGTATCTTAAATGGAGATGTTGTTTGTAATTGTTGTTTGTGGTAAGGATTAGGTTTGAGTATATCTTTCTGGAAAATCAGATATGGTGTTCAAGAAGAAGCTCTTCTTCTCCTCGAAGAAAGCGGGATCTTCCGATAGCTCTAACAGTCCGGGATCTGTTGACTCTAACTCTCTGATCAGATCCGATAAGAAAAAACTGAAATCCAGTTCAGAAGTGGAAAGCCAGAGGCCTAAGCCGAGTCCTGTTTCTGGATTCGCCGGGGTTAAAGATGGTTTAAAGAAGAAGGATGACTCATCAAAGCGCAAAGAAGCCTCTTACGATAAAGTTCACTCTCCGAGTCCCGGAAAATGGAAATTGTCATCTTCTGGTTCTGGGGCGAAGAATCCAACTGCTGAAACGCCTATCCTGGCCTCATCTCTGGGTTTGAATCGAATCAAGACGAGGTCTGCCCCGTTGCCACAGGAGAGTTTTTTCAGTTTTGGGAATGACTTTGATTCGGGTAATACGAAGAAGGAATCAAATCTTGTTCACATTTCTACTGATACTGGACCGCTAAGAAGCAACATCCCTGGTATGCTCAAAGTTCTCATAATCATGTTGTTGAATGATATCATGTGTAACTTGTGCCCGTCTCATTCTCAAATGTTCTTGCCTGTTATCGTGGAAATGTTGTTTCAGGCAACCTGCTGATGGTTTCACTTATTGCTTCTCAAGTTTTATTTTGATGTTAACTAAGCAGGTCAATTCAAGGTATCACCTAGCGACTCTGGTCCCGTAGGAAGCTCAGAATTTGGCAAACCAGAGGTATTCCTTTCTTCTTAGCCTTTACCATCATAAAAAGAAAAATAATGTATGTGTTATGTATATATCAGTTCTAAGTGACATTGGTGGCTTGACCTCTATCTTTCTAGAATTCATATTGTGAAGGTTAGTTTAAATCTTTGTTAAATGTTGCAGACACAAGTTGAAACCAAAAGAAGAATGACTAGAGTAAGGGAAAGACTCTGTCAAAGAAAGAAGGTTTCAGCTGTAGGTGAAAAGAATCTCACCATACTCTTTTGTCTGCAACAACATTCTCAAATTAAGTGCAAGATGAAGTTTGTCTCGTGTTCTCTACAATAGACAAGACAAGAAAGAATGTTGCAGATGGAACAAACTGCAAGAGCACTTACTCGAGTTGCAGGAAAAGTTAAGAAGAAAGAAGAAAATAGTTTATCTTCCACTTACTTCTTTAAGATCAACGGTTGCATGTGTAAAATCTCTCTGTTCTTAAGTATTAAAAGAAACAGAGAGATACTTGTGTGAGTGTGCGCAAGAAGAAGAAGAGTCTAAGGAAACAGAGAGACAAATCAGTAAAAGAACATCACTGTAAACGAGTTGTTCTTTGCTCGAGTTTGAGCAAAAGTTTAGTGAATTCCCCGGAAGCTTTTCCGGCGAGACGTAGGACCTTCTAAAGGTCTGAACTCGTAAATCAGTGTGTGTTATCTTTACTTTCAAAATCTCTAAAACCAAGTCACTAAAAACCTTGTTTCATTCATCTAAATATAAGCCAAGTTCCAAACACTTACTAAACACATTCGCAGTCTGAAGTTCTGTAAAAGAACAGTTCAAAAACAAAGTTTAGTAAGTACCTTTTCCAACAAATTGGTATCAGAGCTCCAGGACAGTGAGTGAAACACTTCGAATACTGAAACTAGGATGTCTTCAGCAAGGATCGAAGTGGAAAAGTTTGATGGAAAGGGGGACTACGTGCTTTGGAAGGAAAAGCTGCTTGCTCACATTGAAATTCTGGGCTTGGCAGAAGGCTTAGAAGAGGTTGAGGTTTCTGAAACAGAAGGTTCAACGGGTGAAACAGGAGAAGGTACTTCACAGACTCAAGAAGAAGTCTCATCAGAGAAAACTCTAGGTGAAAAGAGAAGAAAAGTCAGGTCGACCATCATCTTGAGTGTTGGAGACAATGTTCTCAGAAAAATCATCAAAGAAAAGACTGCAGCTTCAATGTTAAAGGTATTAGATAAACTGTTCTTGGCTCAATCATTACCAAATAGGATTTATCTAAAACAAAGGCTTTACAGTTATAAGATGAATGAATCTATGTCTATAGAGGAGAACATTAATGATTTTCTGAGGTTGATTGCTGATTTAGAGCATGTTAAGGTCTCTGTTTCTGATGAAGATCAAGCTATTATCATGCTCATGTCTCTGCCTAAGGCTTACAACCAGCTCAAAGACACACTGAAATACGGGAAAACAACCTTATCATTAGATGAGATTGTTGTAGCAGTAAGGTCTAAGGAACTTGAGCTAGGTGAGAATGGAAAACAGTCGAAGAATGTATCTGAAGGACTGTATGTCCAGGAAAGAGGCAGAACTGTTAAAAGAGAGAAGTCAGCTGACAAGGGAAAACATAAGACTAGATCAAAGTCAAAAACAAAAAGGACTTGTTGGATATGTGGCAAAGAAGGCCATTTCAAGAAACAATGTTCGCTGTGGAAAGAAAGAAATGGATCAACATCAAAGGACAACTCAGAAAGAGGAGAATCGTCAAATGTCACAGGACAGATATATGATGCTGCAGCTCTCATGATCTCAGAAGCTATGTTGTCCTTAGATGATGAATTGAAAGAAAAGTGGATATTAGATACAGGTTGTTCTTTTCACATGTCTCCAAAGAAAGAATGGTTTCTAGACATGAGAGAAACAACTTCTGGAAAAGTAAGGATGGCGAATGATACATATTCTTCAGTTCAAGGAATCGGAAGTATAAGAATCAAGAATGATGACAACACAACTATACTTCTGACTAATGTGAGATATGTCCCAGAAATGACAAAGAATCTAATCTCACTTGGCACTCTGGAAAATCAGGGATGTTGGTTCCAATCAAGAGAAGGTACTATGAAGATCTTGAAAGGCTGCAGAACACTACTTAAAGGAGAAAAAACAGACACTTTGTATATTCTAAAAGGGTGTGTTCTACCTGGTGAAGCCAACATTTCAGTAAAAGTCAGGGATGAAACTCGCCTATGGCACAGGAGACTAGGTCACATAAGTGATAAAGGGATGAAGACCTTGCTCAACAAAGGATACCTCGACAAAGCAAAGGTATCAGATCTTGATTTCTGTGAAGACTGTCTCTATGGTAAATCTCACAGGGTCAGTTTTGGAGTTGGTAAACACACAACAAAGGAAAAGCTTAGTTACATCCATTCTGACTTATGGGGATCACCAAACATTCCTTTGTCTCTCGGAAGACGCCAATACTTCATTTCCTTTATTGATGATTTCACAAGGAAAACTTGGGTCTACTTCCTAAGAAGAAAAGATGAAGCTTTTGCAAGCTTTGTTGAATGGAAAAGTCTAACTGAGAATCAGTCAAACAAGAAGGTGAAGACTCTAAAAACAGATAATGGTCTGGAATTCTGCAATAAAGAATTCGATGAATTCTGCAAAACAGAAGGCATTTCAAGACATAAAACCTGTGGATATACTCCACAACAGAATGGAACTGCAGAGAGAATGAACAGATCCATTCTTGATAAGGTGAGATGCCTTTTAAGTGAATCAGGATTGCCAAAGTGCTTCTGGGCAGAAGCTGCAGCCACTGCAGTACATCAAATCAACAGATCACCCTCATCAGCTATAGAACAGAACATTCCTGAAGAGTTATGGTCTGGTTCAAAACCAAGGTATGAAGACTTAAGAGTTTTTGGGTCAGTTGCTTTCATTCACAGTAATCAGGGGAAATTAAATCCAAGGGCAGTGAAAGGAGTGTTTATAGGCTATCCGAGTGGTGTAAAAGGATACAAATTTTGGTTGGTAGAAGAAAAGAAGTGTGTAATAACACGGGATGCCACCTTTAGAGAGGATCAAGTGTACAAACAGCTGAATCAAATCACAGAAGAAACATCAGAGGTACCAAACTCTATCTCTCCCTTTACTTATGATCTAAATATTGGAAATGCAGGAATTTCAGATAATACAGATCAAAGTAAAGTTAGTCAAGATAGAAACAAGAATGATAGTGAAGATGATTCAGATAGCGAACAGAAAAGTGTTGAGGATGATCTTGATAATTATCAGTTAGCAAGAGACAGAGTGAGAAGGATCACTAAGAGACCTTTAAGATTTGATGAATCAAATCTTGTTGAATATCATGAAGATGATATAGTCGGATTTGCACTAATGGTCAGTGAGGATGGAGGCTTTCCTGAACCAAGAAGTTATGATGAAGCCAAAAGAGATAAGGATTGGAAATTATGGAAGAAAGCCATGGATGAAGAGATGTATTCATTACATCAGAATCAAACGTATACACTGGTTAAAAGACCTGCAAACAGCAAAGTCATTGGGTGCAAATGGGTATACAAGAGAAAATCAGGAGTTTCAGGAGTGGAATTGCCAAGATACAAAGCTAGACTTGTAGCCAAGGGGTATCTACAAAAGGAAGGCGTGGATTACCAAGAGATCTTCTCTCCAGTTGTCAAACATGTGTCCATACGACTACTATTATCTTATGTAGTAAATTTGGACTTAGAATTGGAGCAACTGGATGTGAAGACAGCTTTTTTGCACGGAAACTTGGAAGAATACATTCTGATGGAACAACCTGAAGGGTACTCAGTAAAAACAGATTCAGAGGATGAAGTATGTCTGCTAAGGAAGTCCTTATATGGACTCAAACAAGCCCCAAGACAGTGGAATCAAAGGTTTGACACGTTCATGAAAACTGCAGGTTATGTGAGGAGTAGATATGATAACTGTATATACTTTCAGAAGTTCACAGATAACTCCTACATATATCTACTTCTCTATGTTGATGACATGCTCATAGCTGCAAAAGATAAGGGAAAAATCAAAGAGCTGAAGGATCAACTGAAGGCTGAATTCGACATGAAGGATTTGGGTGAAGCCAAGAAAATCCTTGGAATGGAAATCAGGAGGGACAGGAGGAATGGAAAGTTAGAAATCTCGCAAGAAGATTATCTGAATAAGGTACTACAGTTGTATGGTATGGAACATGCTAAAGAGGTACAGACTCCTCTTGGAATTCACTTCAGGCTTAAAGCAGCAACTGAGACAGAATTGCTTGATCAAGCAGATTACATGAAGTCAGTTCCATACTCAAACGCTGTAGGGAGCATTATGTATTCAATGATTGGGACAAGACCAGATCTGGCACACCCTATGTGTGTCATCAGTAGGTACATGAGCAAGCCTACTAAAGATCATTGGACTGCTGTTAAGTGGGTTCTTCGATACATCAAAGCAACCTCAAACTACAGATTGTGTTATAAGAGACAAGATGATCTTGAAATAAGGGGATTTTGTGATTCTGATTATGCTGCAGACCTCGATAAGAGGAGATCAGTCACTGGTTTTGTGTTTACTGCAGCAGGAAATGCCATTAGTTGGAAATCAAGGTTGCAGAAAGTTGTGGCCCTTTCTACAACAGAATCTGAGTATATGGCATTGACAGAAGCAGTTAAAGAGGGTGTCTGGTTGAAGGGTTTAGCAGGAGAATTGAGTTTTGTACAAGAACAAGTGGAAATCATGAGTGATTCACAAAGTGCAATCTCCCTGTCTAAACACTCGGTCCATCATGAGAGGACTAAGCACATTGATGTGCGATTACATTTCATAAGGGACAAGGTTGCAGAGGGTGAAATCAAGATCTTAAAGATATCAACACAAAGAAATCCAGCTGATATCTTTACAAAGACAGTTCCAGTGAGTAAACTCCATAAAGCTTTGGAGTTACTCAGAATCTCTAAGAGATAGAGAAACAAAAGAAATCCGGAAAAGGGGGAAAACAACTAAACAAGGAAGAAGTCACTTATGATGAGGATATTGAAACTAAGGTGAAGTTTTGTGAAGGTTAGTTTAAATCTTTGTTAAATGTTGCAGACACAAGTTGAAACCAAAAGAAGAATGACTAGAGTAAGGGAAAGACTCTGTCAAAGAAAGAAGGTTTCAGCTGTAGGTGAAAAGAATCTCACCATACTCTTTTGTCTGCAACAACATTCTCAAATTAAGTGCAAGATGAAGTTTGTCTCGTGTTCTCTACAATAGACAAGACAAGAAAGAATGTTGCAGATGGAACAAACTGCAAGAGCACTTACTCGAGTTGCAGGAAAAGTTAAGAAGAAAGAAGAAAATAGTTTATCTTCCACTTACTTCTTTAAGATCAACGGTTGCATGTGTAAAATCTCTCTGTTCTTAAGTATTAAAAGAAACAGAGAGATACTTGTGTGAGTGTGCGCAAGAAGAAGAAGAGTCTAAGGAAACAGAGAGACAAATCAGTAAAAGAACATCACTGTAAACGAGTTGTTCTTTGCTCGAGTTTGAGCAAAAGTTTAGTGAATTCCCCGGAAGCTTTTCCGGCGAGACGTAGGACCTTCTAAAGGTCTGAACTCGTAAATCAGTGTGTGTTATCTTTACTTTCAAAATCTCTAAAACCAAGTCACTAAAAACCTTGTTTCATTCATCTAAATATAAGCCAAGTTCCAAACACTTACTAAACACATTCGCAGTCTGAAGTTCTGTAAAAGAACAGTTCAAAAACAAAGTTTAGTAAGTACCTTTTCCAACACATATGAATTGGAAAATTCAAAAGATTCAGAATCCCCTGGTTATCAACCTTTACTTCGTATGACCAGTGCTCCAAGAAAGAGGTTTCCTGGTGACATCAAGAGCTTTTCTCATGAGTTGAACTCGAAAGGTGTACGGCCTTTTCCATTATGGAAGCCTCGTAGGTCAAATAACTTGGAGGTAGTCATAGGATCCGTTGCTCTATTAATTTCATTCGGAATTTGTTCAATGCTTGTTCTAATCATCTGTCTTTTGCAGGAAATCTTGACTCTAGCTCGGACCAAATTTGATAAAGCAAAGGAAGAAGTAAATTTGGACCTTATAGTATTTGGTGGGGACCTGGTGGGAATTCTTGAGATAAATGCGGAAAGTCATCCTGAGTTGCAGGTAACAATTGAAGACTTGTTGATTTTAGCACAGAAATGTGTTGAGGCTACTTCAGGAGAGTTCTGGCTTCAGTGTGAGGGCATTGTTCAAGACTTAGATGATAGACGTCAGGAGCTTCCCTCGGGTGTGCTCAGGCAGCTTCACACTCGGATGCTGTTTATCCTTACCAGATGTACTAGATTACTTCAGTTTCATAAGGAAAGTTTGGGGCAGGAGGAAGAGGTCGTACAACTACGTCAGTCAAGAGTCTTGCATTCTGCTGATAAAAGAGTACCCACTGGAGAAGTTTGGGATTCAATTGCTGCCAAGGGCTTAAAGGTACCATCCACCAAGAAAGCTTATAGTCGGGATTTGAATTGGAAGGAGGATTTTGTTGATCGTCTCGATCCTCTCTCTTCTCCGTACAATGAGCCTTCCAAGGATTTTGAATCGTCTGTGAAAATTGACAGAATGTCTTCTTGGAAAAGATTTCCATCTCCAGCGTCGAAGTGTGTAAAAGAAGCTGCAGTATCAAAAGAGCAGAACGATTACAGCGTTGAACCTCAAAAGGTGGGTCAAAATCCAGTAGCTATGAGTGATGATATAGCTGTTGCTAAACCGCCAGATGGTCCTTGCACAAAATTGTCTCATGAACAGATGTCCACGCATCGGCATTATATTTCTTGGGGTTATTGGGGGGATCATTCATTTATTTCTGAGGAAAATTCAATTATTTGTCGTATATGCGAGGAGGACGTTCCCACCACCTACGTAGAAGATCACTCTAGAATTTGTGCATTGGCTGATAAATATGACCAAAAGGGTGTGAGTGTTGATGAGCGGCTGGTGGCAATTGCTGTAACTCTTGACAAGATAACAGAAAACTTCTTACAGAAGGATAGCCTAGCACCGGTAGAAAGCTCTGATAGCTTGAAAGTGTCTAATGCGAGCTTGACCGGAGAATCTGATTTTCTCTCCCCAAAGCTAAGTGACTTGTCCCGAAGAGGGTCAGAGGACATGCTTGACTGTTTTCTGGAAGCTGATAATTCAGCTTTCATGAATGATATGAGATGTGTAACTTCAATGTCATGGAGAACTCGTTTTTTTCCCAAGTCTGATCAAGGCATGACTACTTCATCTGCCAGTAGCATGACTCCTAGATCCCCTATTCCAACCCCTAGACCTTATCCATTTGAATTGTTGTTAGGAGGCAAGGGTACATTCCATGACCAGGATGATATTCCACAGGTTTGTGATGGTTTTGCTCTATGTACATATCTTCCTAGTCTTTTGTTATTGAATATCCACACTGAAGATTAACACCCTGGACCACTGATGATGCAGCTGACTGAACTTGCTGACATTGCAAGATGCGCAGCAAATGCCATTCCAAATAATGATCAATCTATTCAGCTCTTACTTTCTTTTCTTGAAGACTTGAGGGATGTCATAGATCGCAGAAAGTTTGATGCGCTTATGGTAGAAACTTTTGGGATACGCATAGAAAAGTTGATACAGTGAGTTCCTAGTACTACTTTTTGTTAAATATATTTTTGGATCTCTCCCCGTGCTGTCTTTTCTTGCAATGCAAGTGTTCTGGGAGGTGAATTCTTGTCTCTGGAACTATTCCCTTGTCGGTTGAAGCAAATATTGAAAGAATATTTTTCTTTCTATGTAGGGAAAAGTATCTTCAGCTGTCTGAGCTTCTGGATGAGGAAAAAGTTGACCTATCAAGAACTGTAATTGATGAAGATGTTCCTTTAGCAGATGAAGTTGTTCGCAGCTTGAGGACCAGCCCAGTACATCCATGGGACCGCATATCCACAGATGATTTTGACTACATAAAAGAAATTAGTAGGGGGGCTTTTGGGCGAGTTTTTTTGGCTAGAAAGAAAACAACAGGAGACCTATTTGCAATTAAAGTATTCTTAGTTTCAGTTCATTTTGCTTTTATTACTCTTATAAAAGATTCTGTTTGTGCAGTTAGGCTGATGTGGTTGGTAAAATCAGTCAAGCTGTTTTTCTAAATCTTGTTTTTGGGGGGCTGTACTCCATAGGTTCTGAAGAAGGCAGACATGATCCGCAAGAACGCTGTTGAAAGTGTACTTGTTGAACGAGATATTTTGATCAACGCCCACAATCCCTTTGTGGTGAGCTGTTCTAACTTTTAAAGCATATTTCTCCTCTGCGGAAATTTCCTTATTTCTAGCGTAACGTAACCTTCTTTTTTGACCAGGTTCGTTTTTTCTATTCTTTTACTTCTCGCGAGAACCTGTATCTTGTGATGGAATACCTGAATGGAGGGGATTTTTATTCAATGTTGGGAAAATTAGGTTGCTTGGATGAAACTAATGCCCGTGTATACATTGCTGAAGTTGTAAGCCTGTAATACCCTCACAGATTATGCCATAATAACAGTAGAATTTTATCAAAATGTTCAATGTTGATTTCTCCTTGTCAGGTCCTTGCTTTGGAATATTTACACTCTGTGGGTGTTGTGCATCGTGATTTGAAACCTGACAATTTGTTGATTGCACATGATGGTCATGTTAAGGTAATAACCATTTAGGAACTTCTATTGAATCGCATCAGGCATTCAGAATGTTTAGTTGATGTCATGCAACGTGATGCTTCTAGATATTAGTCTTTTGTTATCTGCAGCCCTTTAAACCCACACAGAGAATTAGCCTCTGCTTTTATGTTACTGTAAATATAATACATGGTATATATATATATCATCCATGATTATTATTCAGAATCATGCTTCCCTGTAGCCCTTATGGTACCTTTTTGTTTCGTCTGAGCAGTTGACAGATTTTGGGCTCTCAAAAGTTGGTCTCATCAACAGCACCGATGATCTCTCTGGTCCAGTTTTCAGTGGAACGTCTTTGCTTGTTGAAGAGAAACCAAAATTGCCCACATCGGACCAGGAGCTTGAAAGGCATGACAAGCGGTCTGCAGTTGGCACTCCTGACTACTTGGCTCCAGAAATTCTTCTGGGGACAGGCCACGGTGCACAGAAACTTCCTTCTAATCTTGTTGTCTGCTTGTCTCTATTATCCCAAATCTTACTTTTGAGTATAAATTTGTGTTGGGTTGAGATTAAAATGATTGGTCCTGGGTTGGGATTGTTAATCTGAATAATAAATTTGTGGTATATCAAGTTGATTACAACTCTACTTATCTGGTGCTGTAAGTAGGAAGCTTGAATATATAGCGTATATGCTAAGTTAGGCCACTCAGATTCATACCAAGTTGTTGCTCTGCTGCCTGTCTAATAGTTTCAGATACTAAGTTTTGTTTATCACATTCCATGTCTGTAAAGATTGATATTCTTCCATTACTGTTCAGGTGCAACTGCTGATTGGTGGTCTGTTGGCATCATTTTGTTTGAACTCATTGTGGGGGTTCCGCCCTTCAATGCTGATCATCCTCAGGTCAGTGACTAGAAATTGACTAGATATTGCATAGTTCTTGTCAATAGTTTTGATAGAGGTTTCTCAAGGTTGTAGAAACTGATGTTCCAACTTTGGCTGGGCCATCAAATGCCATGGTTTTTCTATTGGCCTTCTTAACTTTCTAACATCATCATTTCACATCTTCATATGTTGATGCAAAGTATTTTATATCTAGTTCACTCTCCTACTCCCTGATATTTGATCTGCATCTTTTTTGCTGGGTTCTAGCAAATATTTGACAATATTCTCAACCGCAATATACCATGGCCTAGTGTTCCAGAGGAGATGAGCCATGAAGCCCGTGATTTAATAGATCGGTTAGTGGTTCTTTTTCGTCCAATCATATGCATAATGAAAATAGCCGTTTATAATTTCTCGGCAGCTCTGTTGTAAACATCAATAAGCAACCTTTTTTCGTGTCTCATGTTTTGGTTGAGTTGTGGACTATATATATATATATGTTTCTGTCAAGTTAAATGCCCATTTTGACCACGCTTGGTTCAATATCAGCTTTATAACCCAATTGAGAAGAAGAGAGAATGTTATTTTCCGTATCATTGTGTCATGGTGCTGTTATCCAGGTTATTAACGGAAGATCCTCAGCGGAGACTTGGAGCTAGAGGAGCGGCTGAGGTCAAACAGCACATATTCTTTAAAGACATAAACTGGCACACTCTAGCAGAGCAGAAGGTGAAGTCATTTATCTTTTGCTTTTTAAAGTCGCTTTGCAAACTCATTTCTTTTCTTCTCTTTTATGCATTTAAATGCTTGTTTTTTCTAGGCTGCATTTGTGCCGAATTCAGAAAATGCCTTTGACACAAGTTACTTCCAAAGTCGCTATCCGTGTAACTTTTCAGATGAGCAATGTTTTCCAGCCAATGAGAATGAAGATTCTAGTGGCAGCAGTGGTTGCTTGAGCAATGATCACAAAGAGGGGGTAATATCCGCTGATCAGAAATATTGGCTTTAAATTTAGATGTTTAATGTCGCTGAATTGGATCAATGATGGTATGCAGGTTGATGAACGTGGCGGACCAGCGGAGTTGGAAACTAGTGCGTATGAAGATAACCCATTCGATAACTTCTCGTTCAAGGTACTATGTCTACCTAATATCCCGTGTCCTCCAAGCATACTATTAATCGTAGTTTGTTACAGTTGTAGAAGTTCCCTTGCAAGTTTCGTATTATAGGGTTGTTAGCTTTATTTCTACTATAGAGCATTGGCTTTTATTTGTTCCGTTATAGCAAATGATTTGATTAGTTGAGCTTTGAACCATTTGAAGTGGTGTGCTTACCAAAGAACCAGTTATATAGCATTCTAACTTGCTCTATATACGTTATGAAGAACCTCTCGCAGCTGGTATATATCAACCGTGATGTGGTGTCTAAAGGTCACAAAGATGGAACACAATCAATTGTGCATAAAAGATAACAAACAAATTAATGTTACTTGTTGTTTTACTGTACATGTAAGTGGATTCTTTTACTGATCATTTGTGATAATTCATAAACAAAGCTGATCTTTGCTTTGAGCTTTACTCTTTATGTTACATATCTGCAGAGACAGGGAAAGAAAAAGGAAAATTGAAACATTGCTTGGACGGCATAATGCAGCGGTTAATGGTGTTTTGCGGTCTGGATTTGTTGTTAATAGATATGGAATATATAGTTTCAGTCTTTGGCGTTCCACCTTGAAACAGAAAGGTTGTGAAATGCTGTTTCTTAAGTAAATTGACTGAAAGAGAATCTCAATGTTCTTTACTTTATTTGCAAATTGACTGAAAATTATTGCGTTTTCTTCTTTCTTCGAGATTTTGCAAATATAGCTTTGAAGTTTGAATTACGCTTGGTCAATCGGAAATTCGGTTTGGTTTCGTTCGGTTATTTTCGGTTTCAGTTTTTTCGATTGGTAAAATTAAAAATTCATTCGGTTATTTTTTATTTCGGTTCGGTTTCGGTCGGTTCGGTTATTAAATTTAAAATCGAAAATAATCAAAAATAACTAAAATAATCGAAATAATCGAAAACACCCAAAAATAACCGAAATTAATAAAAAAATAATCGAAAATAACTAAAAATAACTAAAAAATAACCGAAAAATAATTGAAATATCCAAAATATTTTTGGATAAATAAAAATAACTAAAAATAATTTGATTTTATTGGATATTATTTTTTGGTTCGGTTTATGTTAGTAACCAATAACCATAATATTTAAAAATAATATCGTTCGGTTATTTTTTTAATCGAATACCAACCGAAATCTATTGTTTCATTCACTTGGCATGATTGGTCGAGACCTAGTTTGAATCATCACTCTCTCAATGTCCTCTTCTCTTTCTCTCTCTAAAAAGCATCTTGAAACCATCTTCCTCTCTCTCTCTTTTTATGGTCCCTCGTAGACCTTTGGGACCTCTCTAAAAGAGCCATACAGTTATAGCAGCCTTAGTATTGTTGCACTCATTTCCACTTATTTAAAACCTTTTTCATTTATTACTTAACTCATATAGCTATCAATGTTTGGTAAGCAAACAAAATCTTGTTGTGTTCACTTTCATCAACAAAATATTAAAGAGTTTGTCTACATTTCAATAGTAGAAATTAGGTATTCATTCTTTTTACAAATCATTGGGTATAATATAATATAGCTGTCACTCCAAATTAGATTTGGGTCTGTGTGATAGCAAAAGGTAATAAAAGCATATGTACTATTTATATTATTATGACATTTTCACAAAACCAATCCATTGGTATGATAATATGATGATTACATATAACATTCATGCACCAAAATGAGCAAAACAAGCTATGACACAACAAAATTTGTTTTTATGTTATCATCCCCGATCTAATGAAAATGGTACTATAAAAAATATATGGTCTTTTATACATAACAAATTTTGTAATAAATAAAAGAAATTTATTTTGATGACATTTTTAACATAGATAATTATATGATACAAACTAATTTTCTTCTAAAAAACCAATACTTAAAATAAAAACATAAATTTAAAATTTGTGATCTACAAACTATAAATCCAAAACAAATTTGTAGTCTAATGAAAAACTAAAATTTGGTGGTCCTAGACCATAGTCTAACCCACTTTCCTTACCGACCGGACTTGTCTATTATACAACTACTGTAGTCGATAAAAAGTGCACAAACCCATCAAATCCTCGAATGACTTTCCACAAGTGGCCAACCAAATTATTATGTTACAAAATCATATATATATATATATATATATATATATATATATTGTCTTTTCTTTATAGATTTTGGATTTTTCACAAAAATAATCTTAATTTATAAGTACATAATTTTTATTAACAATTTCAATATACTTTTAAATTAATTTAATTAATTCTTTAAAATTTATAATTCATCAAACTGATAATAAAAACTTAAAAATTTATAGTATAAAGTATTTAGTTTAGAAATAGAAACATGTAACATATGAGTAAAACATAAGCAATAATTATACTTATATAGAAAAGTTTAATAAAGAGAAGTAATAATAATTACAATCAGCACCAAATCCTCACGCCCAACACAAACAATTGAATGCCAGCAGAGTTTCAGTATAAGTTAAAAATTAAATATCTAAAGATTTATGATTTCCCCTAAATACCATTTACTTAAAGTTAACAGCTTTCACTAAATTATTAATCAGATTCGTCTACTTGATGATATGGACCACATCTTCTCAAATTCTCAATCTTCCTAACCACTTCCGCCATCTCTGGCCTCTTGTCCGGATGCTGTGACGTACATTCAATACCTAACTGCACCATCTCCATCACCATCTCTTCTTCCTCCGTCGCCAAGCTAAGCAGCTCCCTGTCGAAAACCTCTCTCTTCCATTCATCTCTCGCCACCGATTTAACCCATCTCGGCAAATCCACTCCGTCCACGTTCATCACTGAATTCGATGGAGCCTTACCGGTGATCAGCTCAAGCAACACCACTCCGAAGCTGTACACGTCACCCTTCTGCGACACACGTTTCAGGTCGGTTACTTCCGGCGCACGGTAACCTGTTGCGCGGTTTGGTGTTGTCGTCGTAGAGGCTCCCACAAGCTGGGATAAGCCAAAGTCTGAGACTTTAGCGTCGTAGGACTTCGTTAAGAGGATGTTTGAGGATTTGACGTTACTGTGAGAGGTCGTTTTGCCTTGTGAGTGAAGGTAGTCTAAGCCACGAGCTGCACCAAGAGCAATTCGTGATCTTATATCCCAGTTTAGTGTTCTTCCGCCCGCTCCTCTGTTTCCTGTAATTAAACAAAAACAACAATTATAGACACTGAAGAACGTCAGAGCCAAATTTATAATACAAAGATCAAAGAGATTAACCACTAAACTTGAACCATAATGTGGATAAACAAAGCAACGTCCGGAAATTCACCATTAAAGTTATTCTGATATGCACTAAGTATTGACTTACCTCAAGATAAACAAAAATAGTTATACAGGAAACTTTTTTTTGACAAATCTTACCATGTAAGAGAGCAGATAAGCTTCCCATAGGCATGAAGTCATAGACAAGAAGCTTCTCGTCTCTGCTGAGATAGTAAGCTCTCAGTGGCACCAAGTTCTCATGATCCATCGCACCAGCTAACTCAATCTTCTCCTTGAAGTCTTTGTCTGCCAGTATCACATCCTTCAGCCTCTTCACAGCCACCACCGTAACCGCATCAAGCACCGCCTTATACGCCGTCCCAAACGTTCCTTTCCCCAGAACCTCCGCTGAGGCTCTCAGCAATTCTTCAAGATCGAAAACTTTAGTCGCGTTACCAAAGAATACAAGCTTCTTTGCCGCCGGACCGTTCGCTTCTCCAGCTTTTGCGTTCTCGGTCATCGCCGCAGCTGCAGCGGCAGTCACTGAGTACCCGCTTCCGTTTGCTGTCGATTCTTCAGCCGCTTTATCGCCGGGAATTTCTACTTCCTGCAGTTTGATTGTCGAAACGTCGACGGCTCTTGATCTCTCGTTTCCCTTTTTCCGGAAAAGTAGCATCAATATCAGAATCATCAAAGCGAAACCAACCACGCATCCGATTACAATTCCGGCTATAGCTCCACCGGAAAGTTTGTTTCTATTCTTCGTCTCCTTGCTTTCCTCGACAGCTGGTGGTGTTCTGTCTCCGCCGGAAGTAGGCTGACTCGGTACAGTTTCTTCCTTCGGGCAACTTTTGAGAGGTTTGCCGCAGAGTGAAGTTTGCAGAAACGAATTGGAGTTGAATTTCTGGAGATTTCTAGGTATGGATCCGTTCAACGAGTTATTGGAGACGTTGAATTGAACCAATGGTAAATCTAGGTCAGGGATTGAGCCGGAGAGTTGGTTATCCTCTAGGTAAAGAGTCTTCAGCCTCGTGAGGTTTGTGAAACCTGAGGAGATTTCGCCAGTAAAACTGTTGTCAGCCAAATTAAGCCTAACGAGGTTAACGAGACTGAACAATGCTTCAGGTATCTCGCCAGAGAATCTGTTTCCTTGCAAGTAGAGGTGTCGGAGATCGGAGCAGCTACTTAGATCCAAAGGGAGAGAGCCAGTGAGAGCGTTGAGACGTAGGCTGAGGGTATGGAGCTGAGTTAAGTTACCGAAAATACTCTCCGGAATCTTACCAGCGAGAGAAACGCCGGGAAGACGGAGTACGGTGACTCGGTTGTTCTCGCATTTGACACCAGCCCAGTTACACGGCGTGGTTTGTCTGACATTCCAGCGAAATGTGCGGCCGCCAACGGCGGAACGAAGAGATAAAAGAGCGGTTCTGTCAGTGTTTAGATCTTGGCTTGACGGGAGAGGGAAGGAGAGGATAAGGAGAGAGAGGAAGACAGAGAGAATCTCCAGAGGAGGGTTGGGGAAGACTCGCATCGTGACGATTCAGAGAAGAAATTGTAGAAGAAAGAAAAAGCTCTGTGCAGAGCTGTGATCACATAAAAGAGCAAAGGCAGTCTAACAGCCTAATCCTTTTATTCCCCCATTTTCCATATTAATATGAGTCGTTATTAGTGTCAGTAATTATAATTAAAAGTATTAATGTTAGTAATTGGAATTAAAAATTGTGGTCTAAATTCTTAAAATTCGTTCAAAGTTTTAAGATTACTATATAACTAGATTTATATCTACAGTATATATTGGGAAAAAATATTCGTAAATTATATAATATTATTTATTTTAAATATAAATTAATTATTTATATAATTTCTATTTTTATTTAAAATTTATTTTAATATTATTTTTTGTATATGTAAATTAAAAAAAATAAAAATAATTGTGTTTACGAATTTAATAGTACTTTTGGATTATTTTAATAAAGTATATTGATTATCTAGCCAAAACTAATAACAATGTCATATCCTAATATATTAATTGAAAATCATTTTAACAAAGTAACGTGATTTACAAATATGTCACGATTGATTTGTCACACTATTAGATATTAAAATAAATATTATATCAGACATAATTTACTAAAGTATTTACGAAATCTGCCATTAGACAGTATATTATATGTAAATCTCTAATATTTCAACATAAAATGCAAATCCAATATAAAACAAAATATTATAAAATTTTGTAAACTTAGTCAAACAAAATATAAAATAAAAGTTTAGTTTAATTGAATTTTTATCACATCTAATTTTATGTAAGATAGATACAAAGTAAATCTATTTATATAATTCGATTTTATTATCTATTTCATTTTCGTAATCAATATTAAAAAATTTAGATAAATTATTTTAAATATGTGATAAATTATATATATATATATCTGATTTATATTAATTAAATAAATAATTAGTTATAATGTGTGAATATTTTTTTCACGTAAGCCGTGGGTCAAAATATATTATTGTAATTATTGTAGTAACTTAAACTTATTTATATATTTATCTGAAACTTACGGATGATGACATATCAGCATGACATTTCCGTTAGTAATATGTCAAAATAAGGTTATTTTCTTAAATAGTTCTCAAATAATATATTAGGGATAAGTATAGCATCCTCCTACTTCTATTTATTCTAATTAATTGTATATTCTAATGACATAATATAATTTATATTCATAGAGAAAAAATATTTATAAACTATATAATATTATTTATTAGTAAATATAAATTAAATATTTATATAATTTTAACTTTTATTTAAAGTTATTTTTAATATTAATTTTTGTATATGTAAATTAAAAAAAAGAAATATAATTGTATTTAATAGTATTTTTGCTTAGCTGGTTAGTTTAATAAAATATATTGATTATTTAACTAAATTAATAACGATGGTATAATTATTATTTCATTATCGTGATTACATGTTACAATAACATTTCGGCTAATAATACGTTTATTTTTTAAAAAATATTTCTTAAATAATATAATTAAAATGTAAAACTGAAGTTTATATTATCTCTAATATATTATTTGAGAAACTTTTTAACAAAGTAATCTTACCACAACGAATTTCAGGTTAAATATATAAAAGAATTTTAAGTTATTAGAATTAAGTTACTACCATAATCTCTAATATATTATTTGAAAAATATTTTAAGAAAACAACTTTACTCTGACGTGTTATTAACATAAATATCATGCTAACGTGTAATCATTACAGTAAATTTCAAATAAATATATAAATGAGATTAACTTATTAGAATAATTACAATTATATTATTATTATTAATTTGGTTAAAGAATTAATATATCTTATTAAACTAACAAAAAATACTAATAAATTCGTAAAAGATTATTATTTTTCTTTTCTTAATTTGTATATACAAAAATTAATATTAAAAGTAATTTTAAATAAAAATTAAATATTTAATTTATATTTACTAATAAATGATAATTTATAAATATTTTTTTCAAACGTATAACATATGTATGAATCTAGTTATTATTATATTTAAAAGGAAAATGGTGGGTATAGAGTTGGTGGGACCATTGCATGGTAAGATCACAACCATATTTTATTACACTGAAATTTTAAAATAAAATACTCTTTCTTTGTCTGTATTTACTTACAAACTTATCATAGACCTTCGTCTGAATTATTTGTCGTGTATCTAAGAAATTAGCTTATATGCAGGGTTGGTCCAATAAAATGGTGGTTCGAATCAAATAAAAACTGTAATTTACTATATACTTAATCTTACAATTAAATAATATTTCGTAAAAATACATGTCAATTGTGTTAAAATATTGAAGTTATGTGTCAAACTTTCCTAGCAACAGAAGAAAAAATTACACATACAACAACAAAAAGAAGTCGTAACGTGCAGCTATATATTTTTGGGCGTTACCCCACGATACTAAAACACAACTATAATTAATATTTACATTTTATTTTTTCAATGTGTCTGGCCTCTCATCATGAAACCCATTAATTATATAAGTTATATAACTTTCATATGCTAGTGAAAAACTAAAAAAATAAAATCAACATGTATTATAATTAATTATTTATTTATTTAATAAATATAAATAAAATAAATACATAATTTAATTTTTATAAAAAAATTATTTTAAAATGTTTAATATTAATTATATAAATAAAATAAATAATGAAATCGAACTATACAAATAAATTTAAATTATTTATATTTTAAATAAATAATATTATTAATAGATAAAAAATTGTAAATATAATAAATATTTAACTAATCTAAATATTATTTTATATTTTGTTTGATTAATTTTTAATATTGTTTTCACCAAAATATTAGATACTTACATATAATAGAGTGTTAAATATTTATCTAATATCATTTTCGTAAATATTTTAATAAATTATATTTTATATAATACATATTAACATAGCATATTTGTAAATTAATTTAAGATAAAATTTGTTTATTAAAATATTTTTTAATTAATATATTAGAGTTTATTATTTTTTATATATATAAATGAAATCTGAAAATTTGAACCAAAACCAGATAAAATCAATGAAATAAAAAAGTCTCAAACCAAAAAACATGAAGAAAAACTTAGCAGAGGATGGTGGTTTCAGCGATCATGGAGGTAACAAGATAAGGATCCATATTAGAAGAAGGTCTTCTATCTTCAAAGTATCCTTTCCCTTCTTTCTCCGTATCTCTTCCTACTCTCACCGATGCTCCACGATCTGCCACTCCCTACTCTCCCCAACATACCATTAACAAAAAAAAGAAAGGTTTCATGCATGAAGAAAAACCAAAGAGATATCAATTTCGATTTGATTCAATCTCATTCATACCCAAGAGAAAGTGTTGATGTCTGCAGTTTCATGTTTTCCAGTGAGACGCCTCTCATTGCCTTCACCATAAACAGCAATGTGTTGTTTATGTTTCACTTGAAGCTTCTCCATTGCTTTCTTTATCAAATCGAATCCTCCTTCATTCCTCATCGATTTTGTACTGAAGTTTGTATGAGCTGCTGCTCCGTTCCAATCACCCTAATATATAAAACAACCTCAATTCAAGAAACGAATACAGACTTCTTGATCATCATCATCATCATTATCATATATACTGAAGATACCTCAACTGGTTTTGGATCGAATGAGACAACCACACCACATATCTCAGTGATCCTCTGTATAAATTAAACTCATAAGCAAACTGATGTATAGTTAACAAGGAATGTCAATGACCGATTATCGGGTTTTTGTTTCTTACCTCAAGAATGTAACGAGCAACCCATAATTGATCACCTGCACCAATACCAACAATAGGACTGATTTGAAACTCCCATTGACCAGGCATGACTTCACCATTAACACCACCGATGTTTATACCAGCGTATAGACAAGCTTTATAATGAGCATCCACTATGTCCCGACCAAAGGCTTTGTCTGCACCAACTCCACAATAGTACGGTCCTTGACGACCCGGAAAGCCACCAAGAGGCCAACCTAATGGCCACTTGACATCTTTCTTAAGTAATGTATATTCTTGCTCTATCCCAAACCTACACATCAATATATCAAACCGAATCTGATATCCCATGAAAAAAAAATCAATTAACCAAAAATTTCAAGAATAGATTTTTAATTCAAACAATAAACAAGCTAAATTATATTTGTATTTCTTTGATTAATCAACAAAATAGGTAAATTTTATCCTAAACCGAAATCAATTCGGTTACAATCAATTGGCAAATTTTATTTGTATTAGCTTACCAAGGCTCTTCAGCGACCACATCGGGATGATCGAAAATTTTCACGGCCTTGTTCCTATTGTTGGTCGGAATTGGATCTCCGGCCGGTGTATAAGCGTCACACATCACCTGGTTTAATGTTCAAGTTTAAGATCAAAAACATTGGATCTTTTGCTAAAGTTTCAGATGAGTTTTTTTACCAGAATGTTGTTTCCTTTCCTGAATGGGTCTTTGAATATTGCCTGAGGACTTTTTTTATTTATTTGAAAAATCAAAATTTTAGAAGAAAAATAATAACTTTGATTTTCATTTTACTTAAAAAGTTATTTGTATAGAGAGGGTGAAGAGTAATACTATAGAATGACTTCACTGTCATCTCCTGCAGCTTGATTGGTGCTAGAACCATCGTAGTTCCATTTTGGAAGCTTCAATGGATCGCTTACTGGTCCTGGTAATGTCTATCAACAACAAAAAACCTTAACCATTTTGATTTATACAAAAGAAACTAAGAGAGTTTGTGTAAGAATATTATTACTCTGGCTTTGCTTCTAATGTCCATTCCAGACCCACCGATCCTGTTTCCAGAAAACAGAGTAAAAAGAGAACAAAAAATTTGATGTTCATAATTGTGTACAATCAAGAATCTGTATGACATCCATTGATGCAAAGAGATGAGTAGTGAAATTAGAGGGGGAAATGATCGAACCATATGTATTCAGCGATGATTACTTTGGTGTCTGAGAGGTTGAGGTTAAGGAGATCTGAGAGTGGAGACATGATTTCGTGTATGATGAGATGATGAAGAAGATCAATCAAACCAGTCTGAGATTTGGCTCTCTTTCACTTTGAAGTTATTTTATAGAAGCACTTAAGTCTCTTGAGATCCTATTTTTGTTGTAATCCGAGCAACAATCGCTCATCAGTTTAACGGATAAAAAGGTGGAGATTTGAAAAACATTACATTTTACTTTTTTCGGAATAAAGAATTCAACTTTTTATATCTAAATTAATAGGAAATAACAGATAGAAAAATTTAAGGAATATGATTAAAACCCTTTGTTTTTATGATAGTGTAATACTTCCTTCATATATTTATGAATTCAATCGTTTTATATCTAATAATTCCTTCATATATTTATTTGTTTTATGATAGTGTAATTTTTTTGATATTTGAATTATATAAAAATTTTGTATAAATTAAATTACTAATTTTTTAAGTTTAAAAGTAAAATGTTAATTTACGGTTTTGACAAAAATGCTATTTTGCGTTTTACGAAAAAAATAATCTATGATTTTGAAAAATATCATTTTGCAGATTATACGAAAACATTGTTTTGCGATTTAAACGAAAAAACGTTATTTTATGGTTTTAAAATAATAAAATATACATTTTTGATAATAATGGTATTTTGTAGTTTTGATAAAAAAATACTATTTTTTAATTTTGACAAAACACTATAGTTAATAGTTTAGTTGTAAACACTATTTTGGAGTTCTGACAAAAATAGTTATTTTCTTGTTTTGATGAAAATTTATTGTTTTACAGCTTTAACAAAAAAAATTTGATGAAGAATTGTTGTTCACAGTTTTGACAAAAATGTTAATTTTGTAAATTAAGTAAAAAATAATATTTTATGGTTTTAACAATAAAATTTTCTTTTTTATTTTTAATATAAAATGCTATTTTATAATTTGGATAAAACGCTAATTTGTGGTTTGACAAGAAAACTATTGTTTTTTCTGACGAAAAAATGTTATTTTCAGTTTTTTCAAAATGCTATTTTACGATTTTGTTTAGAAAACGTTTTTCTACTAATTTGATGGAAGAATACTATTTTCGATTTTGATAATGAGAGGATTAAAAGAGGAGACGAGACGTGTTGAAGCCTCACGTCACTGTAAATGAACAAACATTCATATTCTTCTTTCTGTGCCTACAAAACATCCAAACATTAGGTGACGAATTGATGATAATGTGTCACTTTACTCATTTTTGGTATTTACACAAGTTATGATTTGATTTCAACCTTTTTAAAGATCTGAGGGGATCAAAATCAACATTTATAGAAGAAAAGTGATAAGCAACCAGAGACATAGAACACCTGGAAATTGCAAAGTCACTACTCACTACCAAACCAACGAACGCAACTTCTCAGCTCTGTAATTTCCAAATTCGCATCCTTTCATCATAAACATCAGCCTCTGAACAAAAGTGGCTGCTCTTGTCGCCTGATACAGTCTATACACTTGCCAAAACATACAACCATACACTCTATAAAATGACTATAACATCATGGTTCAATGCTCAGCTAAAAGGGTTTCTCAAACAAGAAGATGGGTAAACAAAATTAGGACTCGATACGACTAAATCAGCATTAAGTTTTACCTCGAAGACAAAATTAGGACACCATAAGTTGTCTGAAAGCAGAAAGAAGTAAAAGTTTCTACATCAAGATAATTTACAAACATGATAAGAGAGTGAATCAAAATGAGTATCATATAAATAAGATCAAGATCATTTGGGAAGCCTCTTGACTTTAATAGAGTAACAAGAACAAAACTCCTGGGTAATTTTAGTTCTTTGTTAGGGTGTGTTCTTGATTGTAATCGACAATTCAAGATCAATAAAACCACCAAAACCATAAAGATAGCTTCTACTCTACTTGAGACGATCTTAAGAACTTGAAAGTGATCGATACATCTGAATTTTTACAAGAATTTGAATTTTTTTCTTCTCTGAAAACTTTCGTTTTTAAAAGTAGCTTCAATAGGCAAAACTCAGAAAGAACTGTGGAAGAATCAATGACGATATCAACACAACAGGTGCCAAAATCAACAAGAAGGAAACCAGTTTCACTTTCCCCAATCAGCTCAGATCGACATAGTTTTTATTTTTATTTGCATTGATTCAGATCGAGAGGCTCAGCTAAGTAACCTTTGGAAACTTTAGCATCATTCTACTACAACCACTTTGGTGATGGTAGCAGCCGTAAGTCCGGCCTTTTTTTCATCATCGCCACCGTATCTATTAATTAATTTCCTCCAAAAAATTGCCTGACTTTTAAAAAACTCATATAAAAAAACGAAAACCTTTTACGATTACTTCAAAATTGAGAGAAACGTTAAAATGTTGTTTGATGAACAAAGACACTTTGAAGTTGAAGCTACTGTACAAAAGGAAACATCAGATAGAGACGACGACATTCTTACAGGATAAACCCTAATTGTCTTAATCGGTTATAATCTGGGCTATTTGTATTCTGTAATGCTCAAGCCCATTATTTATTGGGCCAAGAGAAATATAAAGTGTTATTATGAGCCCAACTTGTAATGTCCACTGTTTTTGTTTTAAATTACAAATATAGTTTCAATTTTATGTTAGAAGAGAAGAAAGTAATAAAAGTCTAAATTACAAACCAAAGATTTATTTTTGACCAGTTGACACTATTTTAAATTTTTATTTCAACAATAAAATCATTAATTTAATTTTTTAATAATAATATAAATTTAATATTAAAATATACTAAAATTTTATTTTAATAAAAATAATTAAACTGTAAATTAAAAAATAACCTAAATATACTTAAATTTATTTATACAATAAATAAATATTTTTACATATTTATTTTTATTATTTTTAGGATTTTAATTTTATAATATTAGATTTATAATAAAAACTTCAAAATGTTATTTTATGATATTACTTTCTAATTTTTAGTACAATTTTCTAAAATAACATTTTTAAAAATTTTAAAATTTGATTTTTAGCTCTTGAATGAAAACACTGATTATATATATAGTCTGCAAAGATGTTATATTTAAACTCATGTTTTTTTCTTTCAGGTTTAGTAATATCTAAGTGTAAATATGCAATAATAGCTTTACACTTATATAGTAGATTTGGAGAATTAACCCTTCTATATTCGTGGAGATTTTACTCTTTCTCGTATTTCTTCTCTGATCCCTCCAAGAGCTCCAGATCTTTGTTGTACTTGCAGATGCGGTAAATGCACCTGTAAGTGAATAAGAAAGATATCAGTGAACTATGCGACAGCCTGTGTGTGACTGATAGATAATAGCTGATGATGTTACCAGTAGAGAAGAATTCCTGCAGCGCATAGAACCACATTCCTCTGAGCCTTGTAGATCTGTGGTAAAACGCAAACAAGCAAATTTGATGGTAAAGAAGCTGAGACATTTTATGGAAAGAGTAGAAACTGAAGTTGAACTAAATTTCCGAGGGTTTGATTTTCACTATCTAGTGATTCTACCAATTGCAATTGCGGACCAGGAAAGGTTTGAATGCAGTGGATGTCCTGGAATAAAGTAAATTGAACAGTGATGAAGCTTCAAACTGAACTATGAATAGCATTCGTCCCGTTGTTATAGAACAATCCCATGGTGGTATTTGAAAGCAGCTTAGATCTATGATTTAAAGAGATATGAGTACATCAATGGGAGGTAGGAACCTAAAATGATGAACTGACACTAGGAAGTGAGACACTTTTGGTGTTGTTTAACAGTTGAGATAGTAATTTCTATACAACTTCCTTAAACAAAGTTACAATCTTCATCTCCAGATCTAGGAGAAGAGAAACTAATCAGGATGAAACTCCAAATCTATCAATTTTACTGTTGAGATTTCAAATTCAACTATAGAATCAAATGCGAGGGTGAGAACAATCTTATGGTACTTACAGATTTCTCGTAGCGATCCCGCTCTGTAGCAGTGCATACCTCAGATGAGCAAGCAAGTCTATGCTCACTTTTCCAGTAAATATCTGAAAAGAGTCGAATGAATCAAACAAAATAAGCAAACACAAAGTACTACCAAAGCCACAGAGTCACTCGCGGATCAAGAACACTAACTATATAGCCCCAAATTGATTCCGAATACGAATTACAAATCATATTATAAACAAAACACTCAGACTAGATATATAGAGAGAGAGAGTCGGTCACCGAGGAGCTGAAATCCGGCGAAGGCGACGATGGAAGCAGCAGGTTGGAGAATGAGGGAAACAAGTGATACAACGCGTTTCTTCACGAGCATAGGGTAAGGGAGAGTCAACACGACGGTGATTATAACTTCGGCGGCCACCACGTACGACAGAATCAGCCATTGCAATGCCATTGTTTTTCGTCTTCTGGATCTCCTCTTCCGTGCTAAGTAAACGAAGAATGGAGTGTGCGTGGACCACGTGGTTTTGTCTTACTAATTAAGTAATTTTCTTACTTGATGGGATTTCCATTTCCTCCGGCCCACTATCCCATTATATCGGTTTGATGCCACAATCATATACCAGTTATCCGGTTAGTTCGGTTTAGCGGTTGAGTTTCTCAATTTTAGGTTTATGTATCCGTGAGTACACGGGTCAGCCCATCACTTAGCTCAGCTCATGAATCCGCCTCCCTTCTCGGCCTCTCTCTCCTCTCTCCGCTAATCCGTCTCCCTTCTACGACTATCTCTCTCCTCTCTCCGCAACTCCGCAACTCCGCCTCCTTTCTCCGCTTCTGCTCTCTCCGTTGCAAGGTATACAAACAAAAAAGTTTCTTGTTATGTTTGATTCTTCTGTTTCCACCATTTTTGTTTGGAAGCACTATCCTCACTTTTGTTACAGTCGATGTTAGTACTTGAACCTTTCTCTTCGTTCCACTTTTGTTTTGTTTTTTCATTCCTGTTACAGTAACATATTTTCCACTAATAGGTTAAGAGTAATGTCTGAACAAACGGTGCCTTAGTTAGCTGCTTTGTCTTGGCTTGGAACTTGATTTTTATGCTGGCTAGTAGTTTAGGCATGCATTCTTGATTTCCTCTTTGTCTTTGGTATCCATGAAATAAATATTCATGTAATTATTCAATAGATTGATATTCATGTCCATCTATTGTTCAATAGATTGATGTCCATGTCTTATTCATGTATCTGTGATTTCTGATATTTCGTTACAAAATAGTTTCTTATAGATTCTGATGCCTTTGTCTTTTGTCTTTTTTTCTTTGATTTACTCTGTTATAAAAATGCCCTTGAAAGCTTCATCTCTTGTTGTTATCAAAGTGCATTTGTTCTTATGCAGTACCTTGCTTCAAGATTTTAGTTCTAGCCCAAGTAATTTTTCTCTTTCTTGTGGGTTTTCATTGTTTAGGTACAAAGATTTGGAATCACCTATTTCTGAATGTTTTTGTATGATTTCTCAAACAGTTTAATTGAAAGTTCATTACTAGAGCTGGATTTTCGGCATTAACCGATTAACCGAACCGATCGAATCAAAATTTTTGGTTTTCGGTTTTAAATTAATTATAATGATTGAACCAACTGGATAAATAACTAGTTTTATTCGGTTCGGGAATACAAAACCAACCGGTTTCTAAAAAACAAAAGACGCAGTTTTTTGTAACTTGCAATTCTAATTTTTTTTCTCTGAAAAATCGTAGTAAAAACTGGAATACAAAACATTAAACCGATTAAACCTAAATTTTAATTAATTAACTGAAGTCTATTTATAATTCGAATGAATTCGGAATGGTTTTATATGCTAAAAATCGAAACGATTAACTGATAAAAAATTTGAACCGAACCTATTTTTTTTTTGGTCGATTTTTCCCAAAACCGAATCCAAAAAACCCAACCCGATTGATCCAAAGTAACCAAAAATTCAGGCCTATCTGGTACTGTCCTAAACTCAGGTTTGTCTTGCAACTTCCAACTATTTTTACGCAAGGAGTGTGTTATCTAATAAAGATGCCTAAAGAGGCACTAAACCATGCAATGCAAAGTCAAGTCATATTCCCTGGCTTGCATATCGCATCATATATCCAAGTTGTAGCTTTGTGAGCTCTTAGACAAGAACGAAGCACACGCTGCTCTAAAAGACGGCGCAATGCTTGAAAGCAAAAGAAACAGTCCATGATAATAAATGTAACACATAGAGGAGAAGCCGGAATACAAAAGAAATATATTGCCTTGATTAGACTAAACCCGCCTGCTCTTTAACTGTCTCCAACATTGTATGTATCACTATCAGATGCCTCTGCAAATTTTTTTAAACCAAACAGTACAAGTTCCTTTTCAAAAGTCTGGATCATCCTCACGTCACTAGATTAGTCTGGTTTAGCGTCTATATTTCATAATTTTGGTTTCTTCTGATTTGCGGATTCTGGGAAGATCTATTGTTCAAGCCATTAACAGGTCTTTGCGCGACTGGACTCGGTTTTTGTTGTTGCTATTTTGATTCAATGGTACAGACGTTTCGTGTTATAGAGAAGATAGGAAGTGTGGCGGAAATTTTTGATAACAAAAACTGAATAATGTTTGATTCTTGATTTGCTTTAATGCATTTCCCATCCTTAACTTTTCGTTTTCACCCACGAAAAAAACATTATTTTTGGTAAAAAGGCCCAATCGGATTCGAACGAGTGACCTCTAAGACATGTTTGTTGTAATGATGATGCTAAGGCCCAACAAACTTAATGAGCTTTATTGTGGGGCGCTTTATTGTTTACAAAGTTCAACAATACTCTAATTTCGAAATTTCTTCCTTTGTTAGAAACGAATTGAACTGAGAAACTCGCACCTAGCAAGTTCGGAGAAGATTGAAGCGAAGATTACTCCGGTCAAAGGGTTTCTGGTTGTTTTTTTTAATCGCTCAAAGGCCTGAAACGATCGGGAAACAAGGAGCTAAGAAGCTTACAAAAGCTCAAGGAGGACCTAATATCAAGTCTGTGCTGAGACATGACCACTTGAAGAATCTCACTCTCTGGTCCACCGCCGGAGATAATCCTATCCCGTCGCTTGCTTCCTTTCTCGATCGGCGTCTCGCTGCCGACGGAGAAGCTGCTGGAATCGCTCCTGATCCTGATCTCGTTTCTTGTCAAAGGTATTTGCCTGTTCCTCGAAGAACTTTGCTAACTCTGATTATGCTTTCTTAATTAAGTACAGTTGTGGAATGAGTCCTTCGTATTGTTACTGAATTAATCGAGGAAACTTTTGCTTTAGATTCAACAGTTGTCCTGCTTCTGGTTTGCTATTAGCGAGCATTCATTGTTGTTTGAACCCTCTAATTTCCGATTATAGAAAGTTAGAGTAAAGATGAAGTTTCATGAACGAACTAACGTGCATTGTTCTGTGACGTTTATATATGCGTCTTTCTTGTTCTTTACAAAGAGAATATCTTTGAGTAAAAGGAGTAGAAAGATGAGTTCTCTTAATGTTTAAGTGATTGATCTTTTCCATTTTCATGTTTTTGATAATGAAATGATTCTCAAAGGGTTTTTTTCTTGCAGGTGTGAGACCATTCTTCAGCCTGGTTTCAATTGCAATGTCAGAATCGAGAAGGTATCCGTTAAGAAGAAGAAACACAGCAGGTGCAAGAAGTCTAACGTCTGTTTGCCTCAGAACAATGTAGTATACTATTGCAATTTCTGTTCTCACCGTAATCTTAAGAGAGGAACTGCGAAAGGTCACATGAAACAGATTTACCCATCCAAACCAAAAACCGGTCTTCCAGTTTGTCCTAAGATCACGAAAGAGATGATGGTCCCTCAAGAAATCCAAAGCAACATGCTTTCTTCACCTGAAAGAAGTGAGAAGGTTGAGGTGGAGAATAGTGTTGTGGATACACCAAAGCCAATGCTTACCTTGGAGAGGGAAAAGAGAATAAGAAAATCCAAAAGTAAGAAACCGATCGAATTCGAAAGCGTTTATGAGAAAACAATTGTTGTTGGATCAAATAAGAGGAAGAGAAAATCATGGACAAGTATTAAGGAAATAACTGAGACAAGTAAGAGTTGTAGAGCTGTAAACTTGAAGATACCTTTTCTCTTGTGACTTGCTGTTATTAGGGCTCTCAATACTGATATGAGACTGGTAGTAATCAATCAAAACTATAGGATGTTTTTGCCATATATTGTTGGTTGAATCTCGATATCAGTTACATTAAGGGTTAGTGTACTTTCTGTTAATGATAAATCTTATGTTATAAAACATAAAAGAAAGTGTACTTTTTTGTTAATGATAAACCTATGTTATAAAACATCAAAAAAGAGATCCACTTTAGAATGAATGATATTTGTTCCCAATGATCATCCTCTAAAATAACTTTATTTTGATGTGTTATTAATAAAATTGCTATGTTTACGTTATCACGATAAATTTTAAATAAATATATAAATAAATTTAAATTATTAGAATAATTATAATATATGTCATTGTTATTAATTTAGTTAGAAAATTAATATATTTTATTAAACTAATAAAAATATTATTAAATTCATAAAAATAATGATTTCTCTTTCATTAATTTACATCTATAAAAATTATTATTAAAAATAATTTTAAATAAAATTTAAAATTATATAAATATTTAATTTATATTTAATAATAAACAATATTATATAATTTACGAATATTTTTCAACACGTAAAGCATAGATATAAATCTAGTTTGTTTAGTTATTTAATAATCTCTTGTTCCCATATTTTGGTCTTTTTATGCAGGAACTGGACCGAATTATATCGAATTAGACTGAATTGGTCCGAATTATACTTAAAATTGAATTAACCAAATTAAATCGAAAATTAAACTAAATTAATCTAAAATTAACCGAAATACATAATATTTAACCGATTAAATCTAAATTTTATGTAATTAAACCAAAAATCTATTCATAAGTCGGTTTAATTTATAACAGTTTTATATATTAAAAACCGAACCGATTATACCAACGAAATAATCGAACCAAACCAATTTTTTTTTGGGACAACTTTTTTCAAAACCACGAGAAAAAAATGATCCGAATAAACCAAAAATCCAGACATATTCATTACTAGTGTAAATTTTCATGTTCTGTTTTTCTCTTTTTATAGTAATCCTATGTTTTTTACTTCGATATTATTTATTTTGATACTTAGCCTTAGATTTATGATAGATGTTTGGTTGCCATTTATAACATTACAAAATTCAATCATATAGGTAAATTAGGGTTTTAACAAAACAACATCTTCTTTGTCTCTCTGGCCGTCCGGTGCAAACCTCTCCTTTTCACAATAATGGCGAAGAAGCGAGATCGAATCATCAACACACAGCCTTTTATATCTGATGAAATCTCCGTCGCTTCTTCCAGGAAGCGATCAAAAGTTCCCAAAACCCATCAGAAACAGGAGAAGGTGAGTGAAAACTTCACATGTTCATGGATTTCCTCATTATTCAGTGTTTAAACCTTTGATTGCTGAAAGTTTCTCCCTCTTTTGTGGGTTTCTGCAGTTGATAGAGGCTGGTATTACCTCGAAGATCATGAAGGTAGCTCTTGCCCAGCAAAAGGAACTCGCAGATGAAGAAAACGCCGATGAATTCCCTAACAGTGCTGTGTTTGCTGCTGCTGCTGCCGTGACTGGCGCAGAATACCAGAGACTAAAGGAGGAGGAAGATGATATTGATGCTTTTGACGGAAATTTTGAAGATGATAGTTATGAAGTGAGTACCTTGATTTTTTTTTCCTTTTTCTGTTTCAGTGTTTATGAATTTTCTATGCTAAAGGTTTGCATTGAATTGCTTAGAACAAATTGAACTTACTTTTGGTTCACAGACTTCATTGACTCTTCATGCTTATGTTTCAGTGTTAAATGAATTTCAGGGGTTAAGATTATTTTAAATACGATGCTTAGCGAACTCCAAATTCTTTCTTTGTGAAAGCTTTAGATTGAATTGCTTAGAAAAATGCAAAATGACTCATTCTTTTGAGTTGCATGCTTCATTGATTCGCCAGTCTTATGCTTAAGTTTGTGATGTCACTTATAGCAGGACGACATAAACGAGGAAGACGAGAAGTTGTTTGAGTCATTCTTTCTTAAGAATGCCCCTCCTCAGCGTACTCTAGCTGATATCATTATCAAGAAAATCAAAGATAATGATGCTGACTTAGCTGAAGGTTGATACAAATCTTTATTTGTGTCTTTGCTTCTACAATGTATCTCGCTGGATAACTTTTCTCATTGTAAAGTACATAACTTTTTTTGTTGCAGAAGAGCGTCCCGATCCTGAAATAGACCCTAAAATAGCTGAACTATATAAAGGGTAATGTTTTTGTTTTTTCTATAACATAATTTGGGAAGCATTTCTCACGCTTCTGAAATGATCTTATGCAGTGTTGCCAGTTTTATGAGTGAATATACAATTGGGAAATTGCCAAAAGCATTTAAGCTTATTACTTCAATGAAACGCTGGGAGGATGTATTATACTTGACCGAGCCAGAGAAATGGTCACCTAACGCAATGTATCAAGCCACAAGAATCTTTGCATCCAACTTGAAAGACAACCAAGTTCAACGTTTTTACAACTACGTTTTGCTTCCGCGAGTGCGAGAGGATATTAGAAAGCACAAGAGGCTGCATTTTTCTCTATACCAGGCTTTAAAAAAGTCGTTGTACAAGCCTAGTGCATTCAATAATGGGATACTATTCCCACTTTGTAAGGTATATAGTCCTCCAGACCTGTCCACGTTAAATTTTTTATCATCAGAATTTGATTGTATTCTTACGATTTCCTTCGGTTTTATTTATTCAGTCGGGGACATGCAATCTCAGAGAAGCTGTAATTATAGGGAGCATTCTCGAAAAGTGTTCTATCCCTATGCTTCACTCATGGTATGTTTACACAGATCTTTTACAATTTTTAAATTATTTTACATGTTACTAATTTTTTCACGTGGATTGCAGTGTTGCCTTGCATAAATTGGCTTCGATGGAGTATTGTGGCACAACAAGGTAAAAATCTATTCATTAGACTTCTATAACAGAGAGAGTCAGGTAATATAATGCCTTCTCCCCTACACTGATGGTTTTAAGAATGTGCTGACTATTTTTCATCACACAGTTACTTCATAAAAATTCTTTTGGAGAAGAAATATTGTATGCCATATCGAGTGCTTGATGCATTGGTTGCTCACTTCATGCGATTTGTCGACGAAATTAGAGTTATGCCTGTGATTTGGCATCAGTCTCTTCTTACCTTTGTGCAACGGTAACTTCTTTTTACATATTTGACAAATCAAACCAAAACTTTTATACCTTAAAAGTTTTTTTTGTAAGCTCGTATCTAAGCCATTGTGTAGGTACAAATATGAACTATTAAAAGAAGACAAAGAGCATTTCCAAACTCTCCTCCAGAGGCAAAAGCACCATCTTGTAAGGCTTCTTCGAGGCTTAAAAATATGAAACACTTCTTTGCATTGTATAAATTACATATGCTTATGCTTTTTAATGTTATAAAAATGTAGGTTACTCCTGAGATTTTGAGAGAGCTTAAGGGTAGCAGAAACCGTGGAGAGAAAGAAGATGATCCTATGTTGACTAATTATATCCTTTTTCTTTAACTTATGTACAAAATAATTCTTTATAGTGTGATTTAATGCTATATATGTTATGTTATCTCCTTGACTGAAATTCACCTTCTTCAGTTTCTACAATCAACAATCCGATTAAAGAAGACAGGTTTGACATTCCTGAAATACCAATGGAAGAGGACTGATTATTCAACAATGTTACGACGTGGAGTAATGGTAACTCTGACACTGGGTTATGATTTTGGGTTTTACAGTTTTGTCATGTTGTTTTTATTACATGATAGTCTTAAACATGGTTTAGTTCTTTTATGTTATCTCCTTAGCTACTATAAGGTTTGGTTTTCAGTTGTTGATTATTTTTGTTAAGTCTAATGTTTTGAGAGTTAATAAATAGTTTGAGATGACAAAATTTTGGTGAGTCTAACACCTAAACAAACTTAACTCACACATAATGTCGGGAGGATTCGTTTTGTTTAGATTAGAAATTAACAGAGAGAGAAAACGACAAATGTGACATGGTACAGAGAGCAGAAACAGGGGTTGTGAATTGTGATCTTATGGAGTAGGCTTTGTGAGGGTATTTAGAAGCTTTGTTGATTTGTTTTCTTGTGATTTAGGCTCGTCTATATTAACATGTAGTGTTTCTGATTTTCAAAACTAAGGATTATCTTTTTATGTGTTGATTCTCTTCTCAAATGAGTTCAAATAACTATTTTCTTGGCTGTATATTATATCCAAATAAATTTCAAGGATCAATTACATAAATTTCATTGATCTTTTTAACATTAACAGAAAAAGTGAGTTAAAAAAATGATTTGACATGTAATTAAAATGGATGATATGACTAAAAATTATTATGACATATTGACATTATATTTAATCCAATATAAAATAACAACTTAAAACATAAATTTATTTTTAAAAAATAAATTAATTAAAAGAATATGAATTTATTTTTAAAATATAAATTAATTAAAAGTGATATGTAATATAAATTTATTTTTAAAAAATAAATTAATCAAATATGATATGATAATTTATACATAATTTTTTTTATATTAAAAGAAAAATAAATTTTAAAAAATGATGATATATCATTAGAAAAGATGATATAGATAAAAATAAATTATGACATTACGTTTACTCAAATATGATATGATAATTTTAAACATAAATTTATTTTTTAAAACATAAATTAATCAAAATATGATATAATAGTTTTAAATATAAATTTATTTTCAGAAAAAATTAAATCATATATATTAAATTAGAAATGAGTTAAAAAAATATTTACATATGATTACAAAATTGATACGAATAAAAAGTTAAAAAATTATTATATCATATACATTAAAAAGAAGTGAGTTTCGGAAAATGTTTGCAACATGACTAAAATATATTAAATTTGATGTTTAGTAAAATATGACATAATAATTTTAAATTATGATAAATTTAAACATAAATTTATATAAAAATTAAGCAAATCGTATATATTAAATTAGAATTGAGTTTGGCAAAAAAGATTTGATACCACATATGCTTTCAATTTTATGATTTTATTTAAGTTTTATGCATTTATAATTATTTCAAATAATTAATTTTATTTGATAAATTACGATAAATTATTTATATTTTCTAATTATGGTTTATTTATACATATCTATTCAGTTTGTTCATGTTTTAATCAATATTGAATTATATAATTGGTAATTTAAAAAATTAATATTTAAAAATGAAAATTTAACTGTACAAAAATAGCCAAAAAATACAAAAATAATGGTTAAAAAATATATTCATAATTTTTAATATACAATCAAATATATTTTAGATAAAAATACAGTTTAGATATAATTTGATTTTTAAATGAAAACATAAACATATTAGAAACTTAAAAATATAATTTTAATAGTTTTAAATACATAAAAATCATTTTAAATCACAAAACATGAACAAATCTCTAATTATTATTTTAGAAAAATTTTAACAAATTTTTTTTATTTTCTTATAAGTATGTCACGCTGACGTGTCACAATATCATAACATTTTAAACTAAATATTACATTAACATACTTTACTAGATTATTTACGAAAATGAAATTAGATAAATATTTAGTAGTATACTATATGTAAATTATTAATATTTCGACATAAAACACAATATAAAATAAAATTTTAAAAATTAGTAAAAAAATATAAAACAAAATTTTGGAATGATTGAACATTTATCACATTGATCACATTTACATTTTTTAGTCTAATTAATAATATTTTATTTCCAATACATAGAAAATTTAAATTCATTTGTATAAGATGATTTTATTGGAGTAAAAACTTTAAAAATACATAAACTTAGAAATATTTACTAGAAAAATACCTGAACTATTTTGACTTGTATTTTAAATTACGAAAGATAATATATTTTCTTAAAAATATACAAACTTTATAATTTTGTGATTTCGACGCCGACAAAATAAGAGACGTTAGGCGATGTTAATAGATTTTAGTACACCGTGTTAAGTTTATTAACACTGTTTTTAACAAAAGTAAGAATTCACAAACCTGATTATGTCTTCATCTTCCCGCACTATGTGATGCATCAAGGAAAAAAAGCTCACGGTGTGTTTTTGTTTTTAGTTCAAAATGTCATGTGTGAGTACTGTATTAAAAAGAAACAACATTAGATAAGATATGTGTAACATTTTGCTTTAGTGATCGATTGATTCTTAATGTGGTTTTGTTTGTGTTTTCGTGCGAGAATAAAAATGACACAGAGGATTAACGAGTTCCCATGACCAAAACCCGGTCATGGTACATCTCGGAGTGAAGAACCTCACTCAAGAACAGCACTCAATCAACAACAGTACAGAGTTCGTAAACACACCAAGATCAGAACAAAATACAACAAGGTATTTAAGATCTCTTTGCTCTGTTCCTTTCGCAAGTTGATTTTCCCGCAGCCACTGTTCTTACTCTCTTTTTCACTCTCCTCCTTCAGCAGCCTCGATCTCTCGATTATATCTGAAGCTCAACATTCGACCTACATGAAACGCACCGTTTCACTATCGAACATATCCTTTTGGGCCTTGAGTGAATTAGGCCCAACACCGTGATCCAATACTCATATAGTCACAAACTCCACCTTGAGTTTTGGATACGGGAGATGTCGTTTTCGGAAATTAAATTTCCCCTCGATGTACTTCGAAACCCTAGCTGCCTCTAGCCGCTAGCCTGAAAAAAACTTTACCATTTTTTTCAGAAGATCCAAAAAAAAAATCTCTTCTCAGATTCGCGTCTTGGATTCATTTCTCAGAACTTTTAGCACACATAGCCCGCCCTCAAATTTGTTCACAGGAACAGATTTGGTAAGTATGTCTGCTGGATTCTCCTTTGTATCTATTTTTGACACAATCACTGTTTTCTTTGCTATTTCATCTCGTATGAAATGGCTTCTGACATCGATATGCTTGGTACGCTCGTGGTGTATCGAGTTTTTTGACAAACAGATCGCACTTTGGGAGTCACAAAAGACTTCCACTGAGTCTTGCGAGTAACCTAACTCGCTACAGATCCCCTTGAGCCACAGCGCTTCTTTGACTGCCTCTGTAAGCGCCATGTATTCCGCTTCTGTCGATGACAGAGCAACGACCTGCTGTAACCCTGACCTCCAACTAACCGTGTTTCCACCGGCTTGAAACACATACCCGGTTATAGATCTACGTCTGTCCAAGTCAGCCGCATAATCACTGTCACAGTACCCGGTAACTCTGAACTCATTTTCTCTGGTAAACATTAGTACTTTGCTTGTTGAGTTTCTGATATACCTCATAACCCACTTGACTGCACTCCAATGTTCTCTGCAGGGATTACTCATGAAGCGACTTATCAATCCCACAGAGTAAGCCAGATCTGGGCGAGTTCCTACCATTGAGTACATCAAGCTCCCTACGGCGCTTGAATAAGGTATGCCCATCATCTCTTCAAAGACTTGTTGCTTGTCTTCTTCCTTTACACTTAGCAATTTGAATTGAGTACCAATAGGTGTAGATACTGGTTTAGCTTGACTCATACCAAAATTCCTGAGAACTTTAAGTAGATAGCTCTCTTGTGACAACATTAGAGTTCCTTTGGACCTGTCTCTAATGATGTCAATTCCTAGTATCCTCTTTGCTGGTCCCAAATCCTTCATCTCGAATTCCTTGCTAAGTAGACCTTTTAACCTCTTTACTTCAACCACACTGTTAGCTGCCACTAACATATCATCTACGTATAACAGTAGATACACGAACTCATTTCCACCAAACGACTTGAAGTAAACACATGGGTCAAACTTGCTTCTAACATAGTTCTGCGATTTCATAAAACTGTCAAATCTCATATTCCACTGCCGAGGTGACTGTTTTAAACCATACAACGATCTTTGAAGTAAGCAGACTTTGTCACCTTGTTCGAAACCCTCTGGTTGTTCCATAATGATCCTCTCATCCAAATTTCCATGTAAAAACGCAGTCTTTACATCTAATTGTTCCAATTCAAGGTTCTGATTTACCACAATAGACAACACCAGTCGTATAGTTATGTGCTTAACTACTGGTGAAAATACTTCGTGATAATCTATACCTTCGATCTGTGAGAATCCCTTTGCAACAAGTCTCGCCTTGTATCTAGGACCCTCAACACCTGGAATCCCTGGCTTGAGTTTAAAGATCCATTTACAACCAATGGTTCTCTGTCCTTCAGGTCTTGGTATTAAAGTCCATGTTTGATTTTTAAGTAAAGAATCCATTTCCTCTTTTGCAGCCTCCTTCCATTTCAGTTTGTCTTTTCCTGAAATTGCTTCATGATATGACCTTGGTTCCTCTGTGTTGAGCATTTCAGCCATGTTTAATGCATAATTACCAACATCTGAATCAATAAACCTGCTAGGTGGTTTTCTGTCCATTCTTCGAACTCTATCCCTGGCAAGCTTATAATTTTTCAGCTCATTATCTGATTCTGATTCACTGTCTGACTCAGTAATCTGTACTGATTCACCAACTTCTTTTCCTGAAGTTTCTCCACCTTCAGCTGAATCTTCAGATGTTCCTGGAATATCAAAAGATACCCTTTTTTCTTTCTGAATCTGCTCTTCATCCTTTCCACTGGTTTTGCAGAAATCTTTGTAGATCACTTCTTCACAGAATGTCACATTTCTACTCACTATACACTTCTTATCCTCAATACTCCAGATTCTGTAACCCTTGACTTCTTGAGGATAACCCATGAAAACCCCTTTTTTCGCTCTAGGTTTCAACTTTCCCTGATCCACATGATAATACACAAGACTTCCAAATCTTTTCATGTGCGAATAATCTGGTTTCCTTCCTGACCAGATTTCTTCTGGGATTTGACATCCAAGAGGAATAGATGGTGTTCGATTAATCATGTATACCACCGTAGAAGTTGCCTCAGCCCAAAAACTTTCTGACAGCCCTGTTTCACTTAGAAGACTCCTGACCTTTTCCAAAATTGTCCTATTAAGTCTTTCAGCAATACCATTCTGCTGTGGAGTGTAAGGACATGTTTTATGTCTTCTAATTCCAAACTGCTTGCAATAATCTTCAAACACTTTGTTACAATACTCTAATCCATTATCCGTTCTCAACGTCTTGAGTCGTTTCCCACACTGATTTTCCACTAAGGTTTTCCATTCCACAAACTTTGTGAATGCTTCATCCTTAGTCTTTAGGAAATATACCCAAACTTTCCGTGAGAAATCATCAACAAATGAAATATAGTATTGACACTTTGAAAGACTTGGAGTTACATTCGGAGATCCCCACAAATCCGAATGTACATATTCCAATATTTCCTTTGAAGTATGCTTAGCTATCTTGAATGATGCTTTCTGTGTTTTACCCAGAATACAAAATTCACACCTCTTCAATTCTGTGATTTCATCAGATTTCAACAATTCTTTCTTTACCAGAAGTTTCAATCCCTTTTCACTCATGTGTCCTAACCTGCTATGCCACAATAATGTTTTATCAATGTGTGACAAAGCTGTGTTCCCTTCCTCAAGCTCAGGCCTACCATCCAGAAAATAAAGAGTGTCTTTGTAGTCTCCTGCTAAGACTTCTTTATCATCCTTAAATACTTGCATTCTGAAATCCTTGGATCTGAACCAGCAACCACTTGTTTCCAACTGTCCCAGTGAAATCAAATTCCTCCTTGCCGTGGGAGAATACCTCACATTTGTTAACACCACAGACGTATTGTTGTAGTTAATTAACTTAACTTTTCCAATAGCTGTGATTTTGCAACAAGTGTCATTTCCCATGAGTATGATTCCACCATCATATTCTTCTACATCATACATCAGATCTTTTCTAGAAGTCATGTGATAAGAACATCCGGAGTCCAACACCCAACCATCTTTTAGAGGAATTTCTGAGGCAGTTAACATTACAGGTTCCAACCATTCAGCTTTAGCTATACCAGCTTCAGCCTTTTTTCCTTTGCTTTGACTAGGTCCAGCTTGATTCCTTTTAGGACAATCTCTTTTGAAGTGATCCTCGCTACCACATATCCAACACGATCGTTTAAACTTCGTTCTTGATTTACTTCTGGATTGATTTTTACCTTTTCCTTGACCTTTCTCATCTATCCTTCCCCTTGTTTGTACAAATAACCCTTCATCAGTACCCTTCTGCTTATAGCTAGAAATTTTTTCCTTTTGTTCTAGTTCTATAGAATATGCAGACCTGATGATTTCCTTAAGAGTTATTGAGTCTTTTCCACTGCTGTACTTTAGGGTATGAACCAGATGATCAAACCTTTTAGGAAAACTATTCAAGAGAATAGCCGCTTGATCTTCTTCATCCATTTCCACACCTAAACTAGAGAGATCCGAGATAAGCTTGTTGAAAGTATCTAGATTTTTATCCAGATTTTTTTCTTCCTCCATCTTGAAGCTAAAGAACCTTTGCTTCAAATAGAATCTATGAGGCAATGACTTTACCTGATAAGTGTTTTCTAGTGCCATCCACATATCATATGTTGTTGGTTCTTTCATGACTTTCCTCAGAACCAAATCTGTCAAGCTCATACTCAACAAGTTTCTCACTCTACGATCCTTGTCCTTCCACTTTGGATCATGTTTGATTTCGGGCTTCTCCCCTTCCTCTAGAATCCCTTTTCCCTTGGGATCTATTTCTGTTTCAGGATAGAGTACCGAATCGAACCCTAGTATTTCCAGTTGCGCCAAGAACTTGTGTTTCCACAAAGCAAAATCACCCTCCCCATCGAACTTTTCTACCTCAAACCTACCCTGAGTAGGTTCCATTTAGAAAAAGGTGAGTCAAAGAAGATCTTAGGTTTTAAGGCTTACTTGAGATCCTGATATTACTTTCTCTCCAAGCTAGTCACGTACAAGCTTTAGTGAAACCACTGTCTAAGATCTTCTTGTAGATGTCTCTGATACCATTTGTAACATTTTGCTTTAGTGATCGATTGATTCTTAATGTGGTTTTGTTTGTGTTTTCGTGCGAGAATAAAAATGACACAGAGGATTAACGAGTTCCCATGACCAAAACCCGGTCATGGTACATCTCGGAGTGAAGAACCTCACTCAAGAACAGCACTCAATCAACAACAGTACAGAGTTCGTAAACACACCAAGATCAGAACAAAATACAACAAGGTATTTAAGATCTCTTTGCTCTGTTCCTTTCGCAAGTTGATTTTCCCGCAGCCACTGTTCTTACTCTCTTTTTCACTCTCCTCCTTCAGCAGCCTCGATCTCTCGATTATATCTGAAGCTCAACATTCGACCTACATGAAACGCACCGTTTCACTATCGAACATATCCTTTTGGGCCTTGAGTGAATTAGGCCCAACACCGTGATCCAATACTCATATAGTCACAATATGCCAAAACGATAAATGGATAAAAAGAAAGTGAAAAAACCCAACTGCACTCTCAATGATCTATTATAAGAAGTAGATGTGCTACTGCAAAAAGACATATCTCGTGGCTACACAGATTGGATTCCTCTCCCATGGAGATGTGTGAGGAGTCGGCTAGCTCGTGTAGTAGAGGAAGAATATTTGATCATGCCAGCAAAAAATATAAGATTGATTGGTGCCTGTATTTTCACAGTGATTGATGATTCAGGGAGTAACCATAAATAAATAGTGTAATCCAAAAATCAATTTCACTGATAGAACACAACGAGAGAACAATTTTACAAACAGTGTAGGGTTTTTGATTTAGGATAAAATAAAGATTTTTTTTTATTTATGGAAGAATGAGGACATAATCGTGTTTGTGAATTTTTATTTTTGTTTAAAATTACGTTAATAAATTTAATACCGTATATAAATTTTGTTAATATCGTTATTGTCGGTTATCCGAATGATGTCGAAGTTATGAAATTAAAAATTTTGTGTATTTTTAAAATAATATATTATCATTCATAATTTAAAATGGTAATTAAAATAGTCATATATTTTTTTAATAAATGTTTATAAATTTATGTATTTTTATTTTTTTTTTAAATTATCTAATTTATATTTATTAAATTCATAATTAATTATTTTAATCTAAATGTAGTTATCTAGTATTTGTGTAAAATTCAGTTAGAATGGGCCGAGGCCCGTAAAAGAGAGTAAACTGAACAATCCGGCGACTAAGGGAAGAAACAATCAATGAGAGGGCGAGTGTTGACATTCTCAAGAGTAAGTAAAGCAAGAATAATGTCTGCAACATCCGTACCTTCAATGGCGGAGTTTCTCACCAAAAATCCTTACTCTCCTCCTTCTTGGGCTTCTCATCTTCGTCCCATTCCTTCCCACACTTTCTCCCTCGCTCACGTACGCAATTTCTACATTCTGTATGTTTTTACTTCTCCATTAACTTTTAATCCCTCATGTCGCTTGTTCATCTTCCTCTTCAGCTTCCTACTCCGATCCATCGCTGGAATCTTCCTGGCCTTCCCAATGGCACTGAACTCTGGATCAAGGTCTCATCTCTTCACCTCTATTTTCTTTTGCCTCTCGTCGTATTCACTTACTTTTTTTATACGATTTGGCAGCGCGATGATTTCACTGGGATGGAATTGAGTGGAAACAAAGTCCGAAAACTCGAATTCCTTATGGCCGACGCCGTCGATCAACAAGCTGACACCGTCATCACCATCGGTGGTATCCAAAGCAATCACTGCCGTGCCACAACCGTTGCATCTAACTATCTAAATCTCAATGCTCATCTTATTCTCCGCACCTCCAAGGTCCCGTTTTCACATCATCCTCTTGTTTTTTCCACCATACATCCATAGAATCCCCGTTTTCACGCGCCATATGGTGTTTACGTGTGTTTGCTTGCAGCTTCTTGCTGACGAAGATCCTGGGTTGGTTGGGAATCTCCTGGTCGAGCGTCTCGTTGGAGCTTACGTTCATCTTATCTCTAAGGAAGAGTATTCCTCCATTGGGAGTGAGGTTTAAGGCGATGCATCTCTGTCTATTAGTTCTAAGAACAAAAATTGAACACGAAATTCGTATCTTTAATTAGCCGGATACTATTCACAAAACTTGTTAGGCTCTTACTAATGCCCTGAAAGAGAAGCTGCAAAAGGAAGGAAAAAAACCTTACGTTATTCCTGTTGGAGGATCCAACTCTTTGGGAACTTGGTGAGATTGTGTTCTCATTTGAAACTTTTTATTTAGCTAGTATAGTAACCTGTGTGTAGCCCTTCACTTACTTAGAATTGGATAGACATTATTCAGTTGTTTGAGGAGGCATGATTGAACTCTTTAAATGCTGAATTCATTCACATTTATCATCTAGGGGCTATATCGAAGCAGCAAGGGAAATTGAAGAGCAGCTAAAAAGTAGGACTGATGACCTAAAGTTTGATGATATTGTGGTAGCATGTGGCAGGTTTTGCTATTACATCACTAGTGCATTTTTCTTATTCTTTTCTTGTCTTTTTGATTCGTTCTCATCTTAGTTTTCTTTTAATTGCTAGTGGTGGTACAATTGCTGGTATTTCACTGGGGTCTTGGTTGGGAGCTCTAAAAGCCAAGGTATAGTCTTTTTCAGGTTTCAGGTCAACAATGAAATTGATAGATGGCTTAGTTTATATTTCATTCATTGTACAGGTCCATGCTTTCTCGGTCTGTGATGATCCTGATTACTTCTATGACTTTGTCCAAGGCCTTCTGGATGGACTTCAAGCTGGTGTTAACTCCCGTGATATTGTTAACATCCACAATGTGTGTCACAAGCATCCTAGGCTTCTCCGTTTTGTTTTACTTTTGCATGGGCGCTAGACTTCCTGTCAATTCTTTATGTTGATTTCGCTTGGATCCTTAGCAAACAACAACAGATGGAAAAGTGTGATAAAAATGCTTTCTTCTTACAGTATACAGATTTTACTTTTGATTATTATGTTTATTGCAGGCCAAAGGAAAAGGATATGCGATGAACACTTCGGAGGAGCTAAAGTTTGTAAAGGAAGTAGCAAGTGCAACTAGTGTTATTCTTGATCCTGTTTATAGGTATAATAGTCTTTCTAGTTCCTCCGTGTTCGGGCAATCCAAAGTTTTGATAATCCCTTTGGTCTTTAAAAGTACAAGGGCAATCCAAAGTCTTGATAATCCCTTTGGTCTTTAAAAGTACAACTGTAATATACAGCAACATTTACATTTGGTTTTTCAAATGTTTATCCAGTGGGAAAGCTGTGTACGGGTTGGTAAATGAGATGAAAAAAGATCCCAAAAGTTGGGAAGGAAGAAAGATATTGTTCATACACACTGGTGGACTTCTTGGGTTATATGATAAGGTTGATCAAATGGCTACTCTGATGGGTAATTGGAGCCGGATGGATGTACAAGAATCCGTCCCAAGAAAAGATGGTGTTGGGAAAATGTTCTAGCCGAATAACACCTGATCTGTAACAATCCTTTGAATAATTTTTGCCTTTGATCTGATAATCATAATCAGTGAATAAAAGGCATTCATTCCTGTTTTTACAATTGTGTTGTACTGTTAATGGCTGGGAATGTGTCCACTCTTTCTTTTCTTATACTTGTTAAGTGGCAGCTATCTCTTTTAGCTTGTTATGTTAAGGATCTCAGCGGAATTCAAGCAATACCGAAGTATCAGACTCCAAAAGAAGACATCTCATTTGCTATAACACCAGGTTCTTCTCTCTCTTTTTTTCTTCTTGGATTCTTTCCTCTTTCAGTTTTTCATGTTCCAAGGTGATTGCATTATTTGAACAGATTGAAGTCTGTGCCCAAATACTGTGATGGATTAATAGCTTCATGCTAGTTTCTTGATCTTTATTTGTTTCCCAACTTTTATGATACTCCAGAACTTGGTCCATGGGAGGCTATATATTGCTTTACTGACTTTAGCTTTTTAAATGAAATGGGGACAGAAAAGAAAATCTAAGAGTCGTCACATTTGTTTTCGATTTTAATCAGATTTTACAAACATTTTTTACATCTTAAAACTTGTTTAAATCCAAGCAGATATCGAATAAGATTCACTAGATTTATATTCACATTTGAAAAAATTATTCGTAAATTATATAATATTATTTATTAATAAATATAAATTAAATATTTATATAATTTTAATTTTAATTTTTAATTATTTTTAATATTAATTTTTGTATATGTAAATTAAAAAAGAAAAATAATTATTTTTTACAAATTTAATAATATTTTTAGTTAATTTAAAAAATATATTGATTTTTTAATTAAATTATTAATAATTATATATATCGTAATTATTTTAATAATTTAAATCTATTGATATGTCAGTATAATATTTTTATTAATAAAACTTTAGAGTAAAATATTTTTTTTTAAATATTTATTAAATAATATATTAGAAATTTTTAAAAATGTTTAAACGATCTATTATTTTGAGGTCGTCTATAATTGTTTTGTTTGCCACTTTGGGCTTTGTTTTGAACATCTTGTCTTAGTGTTGTGTTAGTTAAATTGGTGTACCATCCCAATTTTTCAAAGAACGATAGGCTGATTTTCAACTAAAACAATAATGATACTATGTACTATTAGAGAAATAGTTTTATTTCAAACTATCGTTGTGTCAAGTGATGTATCGTCCGTATGAAAAACAAACTCAGTTACCAAACAAAATTAAACAAAAAAAATTCAAATTAATTTGGTATTAAGTAGCTTTCGGCTTGGGTATACCAATTTCAGATAAAGAACAAAGCAAAACTAAAGATCCGTCAAATCAATTAGATCAATAAAAGAAAATTAAAATTAAACCAGACATTATTATGAAATCAAACCACGTGATGACTCATCCACATTCCCAATTCTTTTTTAATAAAAATATGGATTAAATAGACAGATCAGTCGTACTTAACATTTTTTTATTTTTACTTATTATTTACAAATATATCATATATCACACTCTTAAATTAATTTAAAATAAATATTACATAAAATATAATTTATTATAATATTTATAAAAATAATATTAAATAAATATTTAATATTATAATATAAATAAATTTTTAATATTTTATTATAATAGATAAACAAAATATAAAACAAAAATTTAAACTAATTAAATATTTATTAAATATACATTTTCTTACTTAATTAATAATATTGTATATATAAAATATATATAATTTAAATTTATATATATAATTTGATGTTATTATTTATTTTATTTGTATAATTAATATTAAAAAATTATTTATATTTATTAAATAATTAATTAATTATAATGTATGAATATTTTTGATGTTGGTATAAGTTTATTTTTTTTTTATATTTGATTGTAACAAACTAAATGTTTCAACTAAAAACTTATATAAGAAAATTCATATATGTCACCGTCAATTCTCGTCTAACTGAACTTTTGCCCTTTTTAATCGCAAAATCAATACTTTAAGTTACGTCCATATTCATTATTGCTTTTTTTACCACAAGTCACACTAATTGACTATTGTTGAAAATTTTATGTGCACTTAATATAATGTTTTTGTTTTTTTCTGTGTGGTGGAAATAACTACATTTGAATTCAACAAAGCTTTAAAATTTGGAAAAACTTCTAAATTTGGAAAAGCTTTAAAAATTGGAAAAACTTCTAACCTGTATTAACATTTATGCTTTCAAAAAAATGGTTACTCTTTAACCCATGCATAAAGCCTAATAATTAACCAAAATTCATATATATATAAAGAAATCCTTACAATTAATTGTAATATAGTAGACGAGTTAGATGAAGTAATATGGTCCCCACATGTATGATCTATTTGTATTTACTTAAACCTTCAAAATTATATTAATATTATGATAATTGTATTACACTAATCACTTAAACGGATGAAATTAAAACATTTAAACTCTACTTACTAAATAAATACATTTAGTTATATAAGACGACAAAAATATTCTGTTTTCGAGAAGCTTTTTTTCGGATTAAACAATTATGAATTCCACGTCAGCAAACCTATTACAAACAACGAAAGACCCAACTGACCATCCCTAACTTGCCACGTCATTAAATGCCAGCTAAAGGGTGTTTTCGTAATTTAGGCAGACCAGTGTACCATTTGCTTTACTCTCGCTTTTGGCGAGGAGAAAGAAATGGAATTTAACAGTGTAGCAGTAAAGTTAAATAGCATTTGTTTGGTATCTCATTCCGTTGGAAGTGTGAGAGAGAGAGACGTAGGATTCGTCTCGTAAGCGTTATCTTGGTCAATCTAAGTATCTCCGGCGTGAGATAGCCGTAATTAAGGTAAACAACGGTGGTTTGTGCTTCTTCTTGACTACTTCTGGGCTCGATCTGCGTATCAACTTTGGTTTTTCACTCGATTGTGTGGATTCGCTTCATTTTGGGGTTATCGTTAGCCGATATGTTTGTGTGTTTCATATGATCTCTGAAATTTCGGATCTTGTTGCTGTGTAGCGGGTTTCTTCCGTGCATGTCGTTCGTTTTGATATTTTCAGTGGTTTGTTCTTGTTGCTTCCATGTCTTGGTAGTTTGGTACTTGTTTTGCTTATTTCTTTGAAGGTTAGGCATCTGATTGTCTCGTTTTATCCTTTTCTTGTTTGCTTTTTTTTTTCAAGTTTGATTTTCGAACTTTTCTTCTCCGAGTGTGGGTTGAGTGCTAATCTAGGCTACCGAAGTTACTTTCCCAGGAATCACTATGGTGATGAAGAGGAGGACCGATGGTACATCTGAAGGAGGTGAAGGGTCTGGGTCCCGTGAATCTGGTCCAGTCCCAGGTGGTGGACGTGGTTCTCAGCGTGGTGGTCTCCAACAAGGAGGAGGAGGACACCACCAAGGTGGAAGAGGTTATAATCCTCAGTCTCAGCAAGGAGGTCGTGGTGGTCGTGGATATGGGCAACCACCACAACAGCAGCACCAACAACAGTATGGTGGACCACAAGAGTACCAAGGAAGAGGAGGAGTACCTCATCAAGGAGGTCGAGGAGGGTATGGCGGTGGCCTAGGAGGTGGACCCTCTGCTGGACTGCCACAGAGACAATCAGTTCCCGAGCTGCATCAAGCTACCTCACCTACTTATCAAGCGGTGTCTTCTCAGCCTACACCGTCTGAGGTGAGTCCTACCCGGATGCCGGATCCTCCTGTTCTGGCGCAGCAATTTGAACAGCTCTCTGTTGAACAAGGGGCTCCCAGTCTGGCAATCCAGCCTTTGCCCTCGTCTAGCAAGAAGTTCCCAACGAGGCCTGGTAAAGGACAGACAGGCATGCGTTGCATTGTAAAGGCTAACCATTTCTTTGTTGAGTTGCCTGACAAAGATTTGCACCAGTATGATGTAAGTTTTGACACACTTGTTCCCACGGTATCTTTAGCTACACTACATCTAATGTCTGTTTTTGGGTTATACAGGTTACCATTACTCCGGAAGTTACATCAAGGGGTGTTAATCGTGATGTGATGAAAGAGCTAGTTAAGTTGTATCGTGATTCACACCTTGGAAGTCGACATCCGGCGTATGATGGTCGAAAAAGTCTGTACACTGCTGGACCACTTCCCTTTGTCTCCAAGGAGTTCAGAATCACACTTCTCGACGAGGAAGAAGGGGCGGGGGTACAAAGGTCAGTTATATTTTCTTTCTTTCTTTTCGTATTAAGCAATTTTTATCGTAAATCATCCATTTTCTTTTTACAGACGAAAAAGAGAATTCAAAGTTGTGATCAAGCTAGTTGCACGTGCTGATCTGCATCACCTAGGATTGTTTTTAAAGGGGAAACAAGCTGATGCCCCGCAGGAAGCTTTGCAGGTTCTTGACATTGTTCTTCGTGAGCTGCCAACCTCTAAGTACGTTCACTCATCCTGTGGATGTTTGCTACACAACTACTATGTTAATAAGTCTCAGGTAGTTTAGGTTTGCTAACATGTTAAAATCAGGTATACACCTGTGGGCCGGTCATTTTATTCTCCTAGTATAAGAAAGCAAGAGTTGGGGGATGGCTTGGAAAGCTGGCGTGGATTCTACCAAAGCATTCGTCCTACACAGATGGGCTTATCACTCAACATTGGTGCAAGGGCTTTCTGCATTACCTTCATTAAATTTTCATAAGTGGATCTCCTTGTAATTTGTCAGCTCATGTCTGTACTTCTTATTGTCTCTTTTTATAGATATGTCCTCAACAGCATTCATAGAAGCACTTACTGTGACTGAATTTGTTTGCAACTTGCTTAATCGGGATATTAAAGGCACTTCCCGACCTTTATCTGATGCTGATCGTGTGAAGGTATGGTTCGATTGGCATTTTTTCTTTTAATGATCGTATCGTCATTTTCTTGTAATCATTGTATTGTGACATTTTCATTTGTCACTACTGTTTATACTTCTGCAATGATTTGTTTCATTCTTATCAGATTGGTTTTACTTATTTCAAATCATGTTCTGTCAACAGATAAAAAAGGCTCTTAGAGGTGTGAAGGTTGAAGTGACCCATCGAGGAAATATGCGCCGGAAGTATCGCATATCTGGTTTGACTGCTGTGGCCACTCGAGAACTGACGTGTGTGCTTGTTTTATAATTTTTATTTCGCGAATGTTGAATGCATTCTCTATGTTTATATATTTTGTATATTCCGTTTCAGGTTTCCTGTTGATGAAAGAAATACACAGAAGTCAGTCGTAGAATATTTCTATGAAACATATGGCTTTCGCATTCAGAACACTCAACTACCATGTTTGCAAGTTGGAAATTCAAATAGGCCAAATTACTTGCCAATGGAGGTAACTTTCGAAATTCATCAACTGTTGATAGCTCTTCAATTCAATAACTCACATGCTAATGTGCTGTTGTACAGGTCTGCAAGATTGTTGAGGGTCAGAGATACTCAAAAAGGTTGAATGAAAGACAGATCACTGCTTTGCTGAAGGGGACCTGTCAGCTCCCCAAGGAAAGAGAAAAGGATATCTTGGATGTATGCTTCTTAATTGTCGATATTTAGTTTTTTTTTTTAACCTTGATGTCAAGTTTCATATTGCCCATCTTGCAATTTGAATCATTTAATTGTGGGGTTAAAGGCTCATTAATGAGTGGATAGAGCTTTGGAGCCACATTTTGTTCTTGCAATTTATTTTCTTTCTGTATGTTTGCCTTTAGCTGATACATAGTGAGGCAGGTCACCAAGTAATTTCAGCTGCCTACCTATCTATTTTTGGTGAAGATATACTTTTCACTTGAGATTTTCTTAGCATGTAGGTTCAGTGTTCATCTGCTGTTGAAGACTCAGTTGTTTATTTCTAACATTATATGATATTTTCTGATTGCCTAGATGGTTACTTGCAATGATTATGCGAATGATCAACACGCTAAGGAGTTTGGCATCAAGATTAGTACGACCCTTGCTTCTGTGGAGGCTCGAATTCTGCCTCCTCCACGGGTATAGTAATTGTCTTTTTTTGCTATTCCTATTTTCTATATAACTAAGTTGGAGTTACAGTCAAGAGTTAATTGTTCTATTCTTCAGCTTAAGTATCATGATTCTGGAAGGGAAGGGACTTGTCTGCCACAAGTTGGTCAGTGGAATATGATGAATAAGGTAACTACATGAAATGGTTATTCCTTTGTCTGCCTAGTGCATGTGCATATCTATAATATGTTCTCTTGATATGCTTGTGGGTGTTTGCAGAAAATGATCAATGGAGGAACAGTGAATAACTGGATCTGCGTCAACTTCTCTAGGCAAGTGCAGGACAATCTAGCACGTACTTTCTGTCAGGAACTTGCTCAGATGTGCTACATATCTGGCATGGTAAGTCTTATAAAGCACATAGGAATCAGTTTATCAACCTTTTACACCGAAATTTGGATTTTTCGTACTTGCAGGCATTTAATCCGGAACCAGTCCTCCCACCAGTCAGTGCTCGCCCTGAACAAGTGGAGAAGGTCTTGAAAACACAATATCATGAGGCCACAACCAAGCTCTCTCAAGGAAAGGAGATTGATCTCTTAATTGTCATCCTGCCTGACAATAATGGATCACTATATGGTATACGCTATTTCCTAGGACGCTCCACGTCTGATTTCACATATGAACTCACTTTTTCATCATTACCCCCTTTAAAAAATCCATTGCAGGTGATCTGAAGCGTATCTGTGAGACTGAACTTGGCATTGTTTCTCAGTGCTGCCTGACTAAGCATGTCTTTAAGATGAGCAAACAGTATATGGCTAATGTGGCACTGAAAATTAATGTCAAAGTTGGAGGAAGGAATACCGTGCTTGTTGATGCCTTGTCAAGACGAATTCCTCTGGTCAGTGATCGGCCCACCATTATATTTGGTGCTGATGTCACTCATCCTCACCCTGGAGAGGATTCAAGCCCGTCTATTGCTGCTGTAAGTTACTCACTCTTTCTGTGAACATGGTTTAGTTTTCTCCAGTCGCCTTGACCTCTTGGTGTAATGTGTGACAATAAAATTTGGTTTTCAGGTTGTCGCATCCCAGGATTGGCCAGAAATCACCAAATATGCTGGATTGGTATGTGCGCAAGCGCATAGGCAGGAGATCATCCAGGATCTATTCAAAGAATGGAAGGATCCTCAGAAAGGAGAGGTGGTGACTGGTGGGATGATAAAGTAGGTGTCTCGATTTTGAGCAACTGCACTCTGAATTGATATTTTAGCTTCAGCTTACTCAAGTAATAGATGTTTTGGATTTGTTTTCCTTATTTTGGAACAGGGAGTTGCTGATAGCCTTCCGTAGATCAACTGGGTATAAGCCGTTAAGGATCATATTCTACAGGTAGGTTTTAAGTGCTCTATTGGCGCATACTTTGCCATATAATAGTGTATCTTTCTATTCCATACATACATGTATTTTTATATGGTAATTGTGCTGTAGGGACGGAGTCAGTGAAGGACAGTTTTATCAAGTTTTGCAGTATGAGCTCCATGCTATCCACAAGGTATGGGTTATACTTCTAACAAGAAAATGGCTTGTGTTTGGGAGCAAGTTGTCTTGTGTTTAACGTTTGAATTCAACTCAAAACATTTCAGGCATGTGCTTCGCTGGAAGCTGGGTATAAGCCAAAAGTGACGTTTGTGGTGGTGCAGAAACGACATCACACGAGGCTGTTTGCGCAAAACCATAATGATCGTCAGTCTGTGGATAGAAGTGGAAACATATTACCAGGTGAGACAAGTTTGAATTGTTGTAGGAGCTTTTTCTTTTCTTTTCTAGTTTGGTTTAACTTTAAGATCGACCTTTTGTTTATTGTTTTATCTCTAGGCACTGTTGTGGATTCCAAAATATGTCACCCTACAGAATTCGACTTTTATCTCTGTAGCCATGCTGGTATTCAGGTAAATCCTTTATACAAAGAAAACAGTTATATAATCATATATATAAATAAAGATTTATTAAAGAGTAAAATTCAATGAACAGGGAACATCTCGACCTGCTCATTACCACGTTCTTTGGGATGAGAACAACTTCAGTGCAGATGAACTTCAAACTCTGACCAATAACTTATGTTACAAAAAAGAGTAACATTTAATCAAACTACTCTTTTTTTTTAACTTGCAGGTATGCGAGATGTACACGTTCAGTCTCCATTGGTGAGTTTTATTTGTTTTCCCTTAATAAGCTTGAAGATATATTTTTATGACATGTAAACGAGAGAGAGATAAAACTGTTTGTGTTTGCGGGGGATACTGTAGTGCCGCCTGCATACTATGCGCATCTAGTAGCTTTCAGGGCTAGATTCTACATGGAGCCAGAGACATCATCAGACAGTGGTTCGATGGCTAGTGGGAGCATGGCACGTGGAGGTGGGATGGGTGGTAGAAATACACGTGGTCCTAACGTGAACGCTGCAGTGAGACCACTCCCAGCACTTAAAGAGAATGTGAAGCGTGTCATGTTCTACTGCTGATCTATTCAGCTCTCTCTCCATCGATAAAATAAATAATAATAATAATAATAATAATAATAATAATAATAATAATAATAATAATAATAATAATAATAATAATAATAATAATAATAATAATAATAATAATAATAATAATAATAATAATAATAATAATAATAATAATAATAATAATAATAATAATAATATGGTTTGTACTTGCTGAATATGGGAATGCTTGATGTTTTGGCCACTCTTGCTCTATGAGGGTCTGAGAGATGATGCTTTATGGTATTTTGGTTCAAATGTTATATGGTGAATAAATGCCGTTGTGTTTTCGTTTTCTTACCAAATAATCCACAGACGTGAGAAATATATAACCTCGTCAATTTTTCTATGCTTCAATATTGGGCCAAGTGAACAATGGACCTTTAGAGGCATTATGTTTAATAAAACCTTCAATAATGGAAAGTTTACAAATTTGAATTAGGCTGATTTAAATGCCTCTTTTATGCTCTCTCATCAACATGGTTTTCTTGTTATTTGCAGGTTTCTTGAATAGTATGTGTTTACCGACCATGCTTTTGTATTAAAAAAAAAGCATGTTTGTTTAGTACAACAAACCGTCTCTCAATTATCTATACGAATGACCACGGCAACTTCATTGTTTGTTCTTCAAAACTCAAACATGATTACACTTTTTTCCTTCTTCTTCTCAACAGATCCATCTCAATGAGCTTTCAAAAAAAAACAATAAATTAAGAGGATCCTTGCAAGAACTTGTCGACTCTATGATTGGTTGCAGTTGAGAGAAACTTCATGCAAATAGGAGGTTTAACTCCAGCTATAGCGAGCACTGAACTTGGCAAAGTCCAGATCCCATCTCCACATATCAAACCAGAAGCAACTGCTGTTGCAAAAGCTTCAGCCTTTGCAGGATCAAGTCTCTCCCACACAAACAAAATCAAACTGCCCACACACATGTCAATTGCAAAGTAAGGCCCTAAGAAAAACGGTATAGCCATTGCCATGGGAAGTGGAACAAACCTTCCCCACCTGTTACCAAGACCGTCTTTTACTATGTTTATGAGAATGGCTATACCAAAGAAGGCGTAGCAAAGCACAAGACAGTCTCTTGGTAGAGAAGAAACACCTTCAACACCGAGTTTGGCCATACTTCTGTAAACAGTAGCAAACGGTGCTGGGTATTCGCTGCTTGGGAGGCCAAGATCATCAAAAGCCTTGTAGAAAAGCCAAAACACGCAGGGTGAAACCAGACATCCCATTGCTGTTCCAATCACTTGGCTCACAAACATGGCCCTTGGAGATGACAGTGTTAAGTAACCAGTCTTGAAATCCTGCGTCAGGTCTGAAGCTGTGGATACTATGTTCATCATCACTCCACAAGCTGCTAAACCTGCAAGAAGACCTCCATGGTCTGAACCACCCCATGCTCCTATTGTAAATATGGCGAGCTTTCCATAGGTTGATGCTAGTGACCAATCAGTGAGCCCGGCTCCATAAGCATTGCAGAAAGCTAAGATAGGGGCAAAGACATAGATTACCAGAATGTAGTACCATCTCAGCTGAGAGAACATTTGAGGGAGTATAGCAGTTGATACTGCAGCTATAACCACATACCCTCCACCAGCAAACCATGATGGTATTTGGTCTTTAAGGAAGAATCTTGTTCTACGCTGCTCGTCATATGATATTTTTGGGGTCAATGGGGAAGCAGGAGCCTCTTCTTCTTCTCCTTCTTTTTCTTCGCGTGCAAGAGAACCAGTTTTACCTCGGATCTGCGATAATAGTCCTGAAAGTGTTCGGCTCAACACCTTGCAAAAGTTGTATACACCATCTCCTAGGATCATAGCAACAGCTATGAACACCTTAATAAGCAAAACAACAATTTGTTTCAGCAAAAAATAAATAAAGACATAATAAGAAACTGAGTGTATGCAGGAATTATAATACCTTGTAAGCTTGGAGACCGTTCATGCTACTAGAGTCTACATTAGAAGGGAACCAATCTCCCTTTCTGGTTTCAATGAGAGGCCACATTAGTCCCCAAGAGAGAATTCCACCCAAAAGAAGAGATATGTTGATAATGTATGGGCATATCATACCAACACCCACATATGTTGCTGAGAAATCAAAGTAGAACCTATCCAACATCGATTTCAATAAAATAAAGAACCATAACCATAGCTTAGGAGCCAAAGGCAATGCGTCAGGTATTATCATAATGCTTACTTGTATTCGTAAGCTCTAAGTCCAAAAGTAGGGAAGCTGTTAAACCCACAATTTTCACCTGCAGTAAAGAACCATTGGAAGAAACCCCAAAAGAAGCTAAGGGAGAAGAATTTCCCCAAAACTCGCACTTGTTTCCTGATACAGAGAGCACAAGGTCCAATAATGCAGAGAACTCAATAAACTAGTAAGCCAAAAAAAGAAGGTGAAAGGCTCTTACTTGGCCAGCTTTGCCCCTTGAGGAGTATGAAAGCTGTTGATAAGATGAGCAGTTGCAGTGCCACTTGGGTAAGTTAGTTTGAAGTCTATTATCATTATCTGCAAAATGGTAAACTTTAACTCCCTTTTTGGGTTTCCACAAGAGAAAGAAGAAGCAGAAACCAAACCTTTCGAAGAGGAACAACAGAGAAGAGGCCAAGAAAGCTGACAACAAAGAGAAAAGCTATAATCCAACCCAGAGAAGGATCCTTTACGCCACGGACAGCATCTCCTGACTGGTTAGCTATTCGTTCGCTCATTGCAAACAGGTAAGTCCCAAATCCTCCTGTTGCAATTTAATTTAATAAACAAAACAAGGAAAATTAGGAGCAGGTGAAATGCGTGGGAGGAAGTTTCATCAAAGATTTTGTCTTTTTATGAGAAAAAAAAAAACACAAATCTAGAAGAAGAAAAAAAACTCCAATCTTGATGCAAAAGTTTTGAGTATTTGTTTCTATTACCGCTAAAAGCAATGCCTGAGGAAGCAACTACACAAGTCTGAATAACTGTGTTCTCTTGTCTAGTAAAGGGTTGTTTCAAAAGACCAGATTTATGAAGCATCTTGGTCCATGACTTGACGAAGAAGAACCCCAAAAGACCAGCAGAGACATTAAGAGAAGGGATGATTCCTGTTGTGAGGTTAAGCTTCATAACGATGAAGCTAAACAAGATACTTAGCGCAAAGCTAACCACAAAAGCCCTAATCGTTAATTGCTTCTTCCACGAAGGAACCTCTCTGCTCTCAAATATTCCCTCCACAGATTCCTCCTCTTCTTCATCATCTTCTTCTTCTCTTTGGTATTCTCTAACATTCTTATTCCTCTTGGACCTCTCTGTTTCAGGACTAAACCGAGTTTCCTGCATCTCATGTTCCTCAATCTGACGATCTCTTTCAGGGGTTAAATCTCCCTTTCTCATCGTTTTCTCGTAATCTCCCTACTTCTTTTAGATCTGCCAGATGAAAGAGACGGTGAAGAAGAAGTAGATAAAGAAGTAATGTTGAAGTAAAAGGCGAAAGAAAATTTTCAGCTTTCGTGAGGAGTCAACTAAGACGACTTCGTCTAGTTTAACTACTTATTTTACTTTGAGGTTTCCTTGTTGTGTCTGTAATCTGTGAATTGTTGATGACTCAACATTTTGAATTTCGTTATTTTGGTTGTCCATTGCTCTAATTGCTAATTAATAATTATAAAATATCATATTTATTTAGATTTACTTACATCAATTCTACAAAAATTTAAAACTTATACATAAACATATTTTTATCTGTATTTTTTAATTTTTTTTAGTTATATAAAATATGTTTTACTTTTATAAACTACACAAACTAAATAA
>CM032157.1:0-89374 GCA_018901935.1 Pugionium cornutum
ACAAGACAAAGGCATCACAAAGGTCGTTAGCAAAGAATGGCCATTTAAAATCTTCTTCACGACAAAAAAGAAAGTAGGTTTCTGATGTGTAAAATGGTCTTAAAGACATTTCCTGAAAAAGACTTTCCCGAATAAAGTTTTATATATTTATAAATATTATTTGAAAAAGAAAGGAAAAAAAAGAAGAAGAAAGAAATAAAGAGCCGCCAGATTGGGATAGTCTTTCTCTTAGCGTTTAAGCAAAACTTTTAGAGACCACATTTAAGTTCCTTACTTAGATTTTATTGTTCGTTTCCGTTTATTTAGTTATGATTTTTTTTTCAGTTTCGTTTCATTTGGATTGGACCATGCATTTTCCCTTATCTATATTTAATTCCTTTTCATATAATATTACTGAATGCAAAATTTTGATCTTTTAACTCAGTTTATTGGATTAGCGATCTACTTGGAATGAGGGAAACATATAGCAGGACGTTTCCACTACACATGGAGTTCTTAGACCTCCGCTGGGCAATGCAAAGTCTACATAGAATGCAGAGATATTGTACACGATTCTACACAGACTCCACGGAGCTCATCTAATTAATCCAGTACCCAAGCAGATGGCCAGCCTTCACAACAGAGATGGAGGAGTTTAATGCGATCCGGCAATGCTACCAAGAATTCTCCCTCACGCATCAACCGAGAGAGAATAATGCACAGGCAGACAGCTTGGCAAGAGGCGCAAGAGCAAGAAATGTAATATTTTCTCATATAAGTACATCAATACCATACTGGTTCGAAGATACGACATGTCTCTTCTGACCAGTAAACGATTGTAATACTTATAAACACAGTGGAAAAAAAAAACTCAGTTTATTGGATGTTTTAAAATATTGTCACTTACACATTTGATCTGATGCAGATTACATGCCAATGATACCAAGTTTCTCGGCGGAAAAGATAATTCAATATCTCAAAAGTATTTGCAAGCAAATCAAATCATATAAAGTAAATTACAGTCAAAGACTTGCTCAAAGTAGGTCTCCACGATATTTATTATAATAATTCACCAAGCAAAGAGTACTTTTTGACACAAAAAAAATATATACCTATGTGTTCTACTCAATGAAAACCAAAGTAAAAGTCCCAAAAGCTTTTATCACTTTTTTGAAGGCTGTCAATTTTCCTAATTAACAAGATACATAACGTTACTTGAAATTTTGAAATGAACAGGAAATCCCAAAAAAACAAACGTATAGAAAGGAGAAAAGAAATAAAGATATCCAATAATATAGTTTGTCTATAAATAAAGAGATTCAAACCACACAATTACACACATTGGAAACTTCACATTCTCCTCTTCTTCTTAAGCTTCACCCACTCACTTCATTCTCTCTCAAAACTCTTCGTTTCTCTTTTAACTCTCTCTCTCTCTCTGTCTCTAGAAGAATGGGCATCGTTGATGATAGTAGCAAGACACTCTGGGGAAGTATGACCCATGGACCTTCACGTTACGCCCTTAACGGCAAAATCATGCTCGCTTCCGTAATCGTCCTTTTCGTTGCCGTAATTCTAATCCTCTGTTTCCACAGCTATGCCAGATGGTTATTTCGGCGTCAAAACCGCCGTATTCGCCGCCGTATCAATGCCCACCTCCGATCCCTCTCCGCCGCTCGTGACCCCACCCAATCCTCCACCTCCCTTTCTCCCCTTGATCCTACGGTGCTCGAGAAAATTCCGATCTTTATCTATTCTGTTAAAACCCATAAATCTCCACTGGAGGAGTGCTCCGTTTGCTTATCGGAGTTTGAAGAAGAAGACGAAGGACGTGTCCTTCCAAAATGTGGCCACGTGTTCCACGTTGATTGTATTGACACATGGTTCCGGTCTAGATCTAGCTGTCCGCTTTGTAGAGCTCCGGTTCAACCCGAACTATCGGTTACCGAATCCGGTTTGAGGGTTTCAGAACCGGTTGCTATCTTATTCCCTTCCGTTAAGCCAATTGAGGATACCGAAGCCGGAAGTTCATCTTCATCGGATGAATCTGAATCCTCGACGCCGTCTTCCTCCTCTAGTTCGCCGTTGAGATTTCCGACGGAAGCTTGCGAAAGGGAACCAATTGATTTAGTCGGTATAATTGTGGAGATTCCCAGGGAATTTTGACGATTCTAATTCGCGTATACCCGTCGATAAGAGGCCATGGAATATTTGATTTACTTCCTCTGTTCGATTTGTAAATTAAATACTGAAAACCCGACCCCGGTAACCATGGTACCGGGTCAGCAAGAGATCGAGTTGTACTTCCGATCGGATACTTGTCCCGGCAAACTGGGAAGCGGGCGGATTTGTATTACTGGCGTTGGATGAAGACACGTGGCGATTCTGACGATCCACGCGGCAATTAATTCCACAGATTCTTGGAACGTTTGGATTTATGGGTTAGAAATTATTAATTACGGTTTTGAAGCAAAAATGATCCATACATATTTCGTTTTGGTCATTCGAAATATAAACATGTAAATTTTTCTACAATTTGAGGGGTCAAAGCGAATGTTTTGTCTTGCCCTTCAGTCGGCCGTTTGCTACCCAAAGTCACGGAACGGGAAGTGATAAAAAAAGGGACGATTGTATTATGCTAGACGGTGTCGTTTTAGAGAAGCAATCGCAAAGCGAAGCTTTCCCACCAAAACTATTGTCGTTGGTCTTTTTTCTCCTATATGATTTGATTTTATAAATGTAATTAAAAACAGAATTTTAGCTTTAAACGTTGTGTCCATTTGTAAGTTAATTCATTACCATTTCTTGTCAAATGTTCTCTCAATCGTTGAAAACCATGTATGATTGTGTTCTGAGAAAATGCACTTACAATATGTTTTCAAGTCCTTCGAAACTACAATAGTTATTCGTGTTCTTTTTTTGTGACATTTTTCTTCCTTTTTTTTACAACACGTCCTTTTTCTTGTATAGACTATGAATCCAGCCGTTCAAATACAATGTTCTATGAAAAATGTGTAAATAATGTTATTTTCCCATGGATACTAAGCTCTTCTGTTTCATTTTAATTAATGTACATTAAAAATTGTTTACTTTTTCATTTAATTTTTCAAAAGTAGATATTATTATTATCTAACTAAAACTAATTTAATTAATATTATAAAAATTCAGATACAAATAAAAATTAAAAGTAAAATAAATAGTTTTTATTTAGAATTAGTATAGAGTATGGGAAACTCGTTGATTTTAAATATAACGATTGTGATATTAGGTAGGATGGAGTGTTGACACAGTGACACGTACACAAACTGACGTGGAGTCAAAGACTCTAAGTGGGACCTTCCGACCAATTCGCGTGCGGTGTGTGCATGGGCTAAAGAAAGAACTAAATACCACTCAATACTAAATAGAAAGTGGAATCTGATATATTTCATTGTTTTTTCTTATTAAACAAATACCGACAAACTACCTTTAAATTTGAAAAAAGCTAGTTCTTCGTCTCCGATTTTCTTTTTTGTTAAATATGTGTCCAATTTTTCGAAATTGATTTGTGGGACTGATTATTGAGAAATAACATGCATGTCCACCAAAACTCTTTTTTTATAACGTATTTGACTATCTTCTTTTTCTTTCCATAACCCACACTAAAACTATTGCTGGAAAGAACAAAGGGAACACATCATTTACATAATTAGTAATACTTATTAGTACCCTTGAAGATATTTGAAGCCAGCGAAACGGCGTCGTTAAAGCATATTTGAAGCGAACAAGGTCAAAAGTGTTGACTACATCAAATATAGAATAATCGTGCAGGAAGACCCTCGTGCACGATGATTAACTACTTAGTCGTGCAGCCTATAATATAAAAATACCAATTGTTATACGTCTGCAAGAATTGGTTGCACGTTTAATTAACACAAAGATAATTAATTGTGTTCATGTGATTTTCAGAATTATAAATCAATACAACAACCATATTTCTCTTACAATTTTATTATATAAAAAACATATAGATTGCATTGGTAATGAAACGAATCAAATGAAATCGGTACACGGAAACAAAATAACATTTTTCACGGGAAAATTTCAAATAAATTGATCAATTAATGCGACATCGCTCATATATAATGCATGCATGGTATGTAATCATCTTTTCAGTATTTGGGAATGGTGGGAGCAGCCTTGGGACCGGTGAAGTAGAAAGGTCCGACGCTAAAGAGCTTCAAGTTCTTGTCGGAGTAGAAACGGTATCCGTACATAGACAAGGGAACTCCTGTAAGACCCTTGTTGACATTCGTCGGATTCTTGCAAGTTTCGACCGGAGATGTGTAGAGTTTGACTCGGCAGTGAGTTACGTCCTTGATGCCGGTCAACGAGACTTGGAAGTGTCCCTTAGAGTCAGTTGGATCACTGTATAACACAACCTCCTTATTACTCTTCCCGTATGATCCTTGTTCGGAGCACACAATCTTTGCCTTTGCTCCTACATGAATCAACCGAATTTTCTGATTAGTAAATTTTGTTGTTTCAGACAAAAAAGTAAGTTTGTTGTCATCATAGAAACTAAATCAGGGAGGCTAAAAGTATGTATTTATTTACACCTTGGATTGGGTAGGTTTGGTAACCGTTTTTACATAGGATAATGCCATCAACGGCTTTAAGAATCTCTGGGACGTATGGCTTGGTGGGTGGAATGTAGGTTGATTTTGGTAGATATGGAGGTGGAGGAGAATAGCTTGGAGACTTTTTGTAAACAGGAGGAGGGAGAGTTGGCTTGTAAACCGGTGGAATGTAAACCGGAGGTGGAAGAGTCGGCTTTGTGTATGCCGGAGGGGAGAGGGTTGGCTTATAAACCGGTGGAGTGTAGACCGGAGGAGGGATAGTGGGTTTAGGCTTGTAAACCGGTGGAGTGTAGACCGGAGGAGGGATAGTGGGTTTAGGCTTGTAAACCGGTGGAGTGTAGACCGGAGGAGGGATAGTGGGTTTAGGCTTGTAAACCGGTGGAGTGTAGACCGGAGGAGGGATAGTGGGTTTAGGCTTGTAAACCGGTGGAGTGTAGACCGGAGGAGGGATAGTGGGTTTAGGCTTGTAAACCGGTGGAGTGTAGACCGGAGGAGGGATAGTGAGTTTAGGCTTGTAAACCGGTGGAGTATAGACCGGAGGAGGGATAGTGGGTTTATGCTTGTAAACCGGTGGAATGTAGACCGGAGGAGGGATCGTGGGCTTATGCTTGTAAACGGGTGGAGTGTAAACCGGAGGAGGGATAGTAGGTTTAGGCTTGTAAACCGGAGGAGGGATAATGGGTTTAGGCTTGTAAACCGGAGGTGGGAGGGTGGGTTTGTACGCGGGTAGTGTGTAAACTGGAGGTGGGAGTTTTGGCTTGTGAACTGGTGGAGTGTAAACCGGGGGTGGGAGGGTTGGTTTGTAAGCCGGTGGAGTGTAGACCGGAGGTGGGAGTTTTGGCTTGTGAACCGGTGGAGTGTAAACCGGAGGTGGAAGCGTGGGTTTGTAAACCGGTGATTTGTGAGCCGGGGGAGATGAGGGAGAATAGTAATCAGCGTTGGCTATGGTGGCCAAAGAGAGGAGGAGACAAATGGCCAAGGAGATCCGTGTCATCGTCATTGTAGAGCGCGTGGCTTGGCTTATTGAATCTAAGCCAATTCGTTTTTTGTGTTCTGTGTTTGAAAATGGGATGAGGGAAACTAGATCATCAAATAGGGATTTATAAGAAAATGTCAAGAATATTGATTTTTTTATTGGATTAAGAAATATTATCTTCAGAGGTGAGTAATCGGAAATCGTGTTGGGATTTCTAATAGTGTAATGCACGATCAAAAACATGTTCGCCATTTACAACCATGCCAGTGCCAACCAAAGAATTTGAGTAGTGAAAATGACGTTAACTGGGCTCAGAAATTTTGATCGTTACAGTAACATGTTCGCTATTTATAGTTAGTTATCCAACGACAAATGGGCCCGAAGATCCAATATAACAGCCCAATGTAGTGAAAGACGGAAACCCTAATAATGAGAGCAAAATTCTATATATTTGTCGTTGCCTCTGTTTCAAACTCAAGCCGTCATATGAGAGGGGCGACTGTCTCACCTTCTTTATATCTCATATGCTTAGAATAATTATTAGGGTTCATTGTTTCATGTTTTGTGGTTTTAATCGTTTGGATTTGTAAATTAAGAAGAGGAATTAGAGACTGAAGGGCCTTCATAATCCCAGCTAAGTTGATGAAGTACTTATCTGATTCATGGGAGGCCTAAACCAAAGTTGCAAGTTTCGCTGATAATACCTTCTTCTCTTTTTTCCCAGAAGGTGTTTTATTAGTAACTCTGCTTACATTTTCTTCCCCATCAATCTTAATTTTGAATTCTGCTTTTTGAAACTGTTTTGTATTCTGTACTAAAACCACACTTTGTTAGGATTGGCTTTTACAAAAAAATTTCTTTTTCTCTTAAAAAAATTTCTCACGGCGTCAATTGTCGAAGAGGAAAGGTTTTGGTTTTTTTTTTACGTCAGACAACGATATTCATTAGTGTATATTATTTTATGATATAAGCGCTGTTTGTTTATCTGCCACAGTGTCTGCGGCAGCGACCTGCGGTCAGACGCTATGGTTAGACGCATCAATATTGTTGTTCGTTTGATCGCCGCATGTTGTATCGTAATTGTTTGATCGCAAATGTTATAATTTCGCAGCGATTAAAAATTTTGATCGCAGCTTTCTGTTATTGACCGCAGCGTTTGACCGCAGGAACCTGCGGTGATCAAACGAACAACGTTTGGTCGCATGACGTAGTCGTAGGTTCCTGCGGCTATGAAACGAACAGGCCTATAATCAGTAATACTATAAATGTAAGCAATTATGTTTTGGGATATTATTCGGTTTTTGGTTCTATTAATAGTAAATAAAAGTTGGAAATTGTTGTCTAATTTCTGAAATCGAACCAAATCTTTAATTTGAATTTGATTTAGCTTCGGTTTGGGTTAATATATCTTGGTTTAGTTTTTGATTTAATCTTCGATACTTTGTGATACGCTGAAGGCTACAGATAAAATTTGCGGAATCAATTTCTTTATATAATAATAAGATAATTGCATGCATTTCAACGATATAAACTCTATTATTAAATCAAACCATTAGAAATTGGAATTATTTTGGGAATGTTATGGAATGTAAGCACATATTGAAGCTTCTCAAAATTTTGGTATAATCTGGTTTAAACCTGTATAAGTCAGTTAATACTTTTAATAAAAACGAATAACCTATTGGTTTGGACGCACCAAACCACATCTCCCTGGTGGTTCATTTTGTCTAATCTAATACGATCCGAAAGCCCGAAATAATGATTCAATTCCGTGTGGAATCCCAATCCTTTCACATTGCCAATAAATAGAATAGAACATTAGTTAGATGATCACCAACATGTTTATTAAGTATTGAACAAGCTTTTATGATCACGTGGTTAAAATATCTTACTGTGATTTAACCCAATTACCAGTTGAAAAAGCATTATAATACAATCTTTGTTGTTACAATCAATAAAATAAACTTCGAGAAATTTAGTGAAGGTGAGGAGTAAAAGCATAGCCACCTAAAACAGAGGTCGGTGCTCTACATTGGCACCGTGAGAGGGCGGATCTCTCTCTTTTGCCTTTTCTTCTCTATTTTGTTTTCTAGCCTTTGCTTTCTTTTACGTTGGGAAGGGAAGGTTCGGGCAGCAGCAGTGGCGTGAGACGGTACTTCGTGGCCAGCATAGCGATTTGTGTGTCTCTTGGACCGCAATGTCGTGGGTAGTGGGTCTCGGTTCTCCTCCCCTTTTCTCCTTTGTTGCTTCTTCGGTGGTGTCGTGTGGCTCGGTGTAGTGGTGGTGTGGGTCTCCGACGCAGGGGCATTGTTTCTTGTCTGTTTCGGCGTAAGGCACATCTCCAGCGATGAGATCTTACCTCACTGACTCCATCGTCCGCGATGAAGTTATATTTAACTAAGTTATATTTAACTGGTTTTTAGTGGGTATTTATAAAATTTAAAACCTATCTAGATATATTTGTAAATATTTATTAGAATTAATAGTAATAGGTTTAAATATATATATCCATTTAAAACCATTTATTAAAAAGGTTTTTCATTTAAAAATGGGTAATCTATTAAATCTATTTATATTTTATTTTTATTTAATCAATAATAATTTTAAAAAATAAAAAAATAATTTATAATAATTAATTAATAACTTTTTATTGAAAATTAAAAATAAAAATCACGTTTTAGTAAAAAATATAAAATTATATTTTTAGCGTGAAAATGTGAAATTGCGTTTTTGATAAGGAAATACAAAATTATATTTTTCGCATAAAAATACAAAATTAGATGGAAAAATGCGAAATAATTTTTTTAGCACAAAAATACGTAATCATGTTTTTACAAGAAAACGTTGAATTACATTTTTGGTGGAAAAATATGGAATTAGGTTTTTGACGAAAAAATTTTGAATTACGTTTTTGGCCGAAAAATGTTGAATTACGTTTTTGACGATAAAATGTGGAAATCATGTTTTGGATGAAAAATGTTTTATTTTTGAAAAAATCTATAATACTTTTTTGATAAAAAATAAATTTAAACAGAATGAATTTTACATTCGGTAAATTTACCCATTTTAACATTTAAAATTTTTAGAAAATTCAAATTTCTTAGGAAACATATGACAAAAATTCAATATTTTATTTTTTAAATATTTTTAAATATTTTTAACAAATATATAAAGTTATTACCTATTTTTCAAATAAAAATTACAATATTGTGTTATTAAAAATATAATATCTATAAATAAATATAAACTAGAAAAAATTACAACATAAAATAAATTAAATGGATTAAATGAGTTTGAATGGATTTAATGGATTAGTGTAATGATAAATGAATGTAAATGGTTAACCGTGTTATACTTTTATAAAAATAGGTTTTGTATATAATTAAAAATTTAAATAGAGTGAGTTTTATATGTGATGGGTTTAAACAGAGTAGATATACTTATTTAATATTTTTTTGTATTTCCATACAATTTCTTTCAAAAACAAAAAGAGAACTTAAAAAATCTAAACCTTGACCAAAAAGTTAATGACATCTTCATGAACATATATTTGACTGTTTTCCTCCAATTGAAACTATTTAAGGCGAGTATCACCAACAAAAGGAAATTACAGTTTGGTCCTTTCTAGAGTTAACAGGAACTAATGTGCCAGGCTAAATCTTAATGGGCCAATACCCTTACGAACATGACCAGTTGACCACCTAGTAAACCATAAAGAGACAAACCAAAACTCAAAGAAGGAAACAATACTCTCTTGTTCTTGCCCTAACCACCTTCTTCAAATTTTTATACTAAATTTTTCATATATACCCGTAAAAAAATGGAAGTCTACAACCTAACCATTAATTATAGTATATTTACTTTCCAATATTCAATTTTCGCACGTGATCCACATATATATACACAAACCTTGTTTTTCGCACGCTCAAAAATTTCTTTCTCAAAACCTTCTTCACAACCTCTCTCTCCTTCTTCACGGTTCAAGAACTCACATATTAGTCTTTAATGTCGGTCTCATCGGACATATTCAGAGAGAATTCGTGCGACTTGTTTCAAGACGAAGAACCTTGTGATGATGAAATCAAATCTGCTATCGACGGCGAAGACAAAGAGTTCCCCATGACGAGTATCAGGGTTCTTTTGGTTGACTCAAATCCCGAGTCGTTACGCCACATGAAGAATCTCATGACACAATTTTCCTATCAAGGTATCTTCTGATGTTTGTGTAACGGGTTACGGTTAACTAGGGTTTAGGGTTTCTTCTGTGACGTATTATATATTTTAATTTGATTTTTCAGTGACCAATTATATAAACGGAGATGAAGCAATCGCTTTCTTGATGAAGAGTAAGCATGAGATCGATCTTGTGATTTGGGATTTTCATGTGCCCGAGATTAATGGAATCGAAGCTCTCAAAACCATTGGTAAAGAGATGGATTTACCTGTAGTAAGTAAGTATGTACAATTCTACCAATATTACTTTTTTCTCGACATATATATAACTTATGTAATTAGAGCGTTTGTAATAATTTATTCGACCAAATGTGAAGTTTAATAATTTATTCGTGTCAAGTTATGTCTCGTGACCACAAGAAGGAAACGGTGATGAAATCGACGAAGTACGGCGCGTGTGACTTTCTTGTGAAGCCGGTGAGCAAAGAGGTCATGGCGGTTCTGTGGCGACATGTTTACCACAAGAGAATGTCAAAATCCGGTTTAGATAAACCGAATGAATCAGATTCGGTTGAATCAGTTCCTGTAAAAGACGAGGGTTTAGGGCACAATAATGATCTCTATCAGAGCAACGAAGAAGGCTCAAAGAACGTCGAAGATAGCGGAGAACAAAACACTTCGGATCAAAAAGGAGTCAAGTATTCCTCCAAGAAACAACGGATGACGTGGACTCCTAAACTTCACCAGATGTTTGAAAGAGCCGTCGAAAAAATTGGCAGCGTCGAAGGTATGTAATTATATTCTAACTAATTAAATTAAGGCCGGATCAGTGAATTAATATTCGTTTGTTGTTAATTAAATCTTAATTATTATCTTACTTTTTGCGTTTCTAAACCATGCAAAATGCAGAGGCTGTTCCCAAGCAGATTCTCAAATTAATGCAAGAAGAAATGAATGTTGAAGGACTCACAAGAAACAATGTAGCCAGTCATCTTCAGGTAATATTTATCAAGAACATTCTACTTCTTTTAATTAGGTTTTTCTGTCTCTTTCTTAGGAAACAAGAAACCATTAATTATAGGGGCTAACAAATTACAGCGATTGCGATGGCAGAAGTACCGTCAAAATGTGGAAAAAAAGCCATGCATTCCCTTGGAGAGTAGTGGACAAGATTCTGGGTGGCATAACGCTGCACCAAACACCTGTTTCACTGCTTCAAAACCGCTCCTAAACTCAAGCATCAATCTCCAAAATAGAGTAGCTTGTTTTATGAACAGTCAAGCCGCATCAAATGCCCCTTTACAGCATCCATCAACCAGTTACCTCACAACGAATAACAGCAGCTTCATGATGACCAACCCTTTGGCTAATCTACCTTATATTGACTCGTTTCACCAGCCACAAGTACAACACTACCATTCTTCTCTTCAGTTACCAGCTTCCGTAATTACCAAGCAAGAGCCTGGACACGTGCCATCTTCCATGGATATTTCCGGCCTCATCTATAGTCCAAATTTACCCATCGATTTCGATGAGTATTTCCCTCCTGAATTCAACAATTTCAATCAGATTAATCGTTGATTCATTCAGCCATCTATCTGTTCTACCTTTCCTCTCTGACCCACAAATGCGAATCGCAAATCCTCTTTGCGATCTACGTTAATTTGGCTTACTAGTATTTCTGTTGGTTTGGTTTAAACCTATCGTTTTAACTGTGAGTGATCTATAGTCACTGGCGTAGATATAGTTGTTTTATTCATGGGCAGTATTCTTAGTGTCAAAACTGATTCTCATATGAATACGTTACACACGTATTTGTATCACAGAATTTCATTATACACCATTTTTTCTGTTTCTTTTTCTTTAATTTATGTTGTATGCTAGAATGGACTGATCAATTGCTGAAATATATTTTATGGTTTATGGTATAGCACAAGTATTAACTGATGAAGTATAAATCGATGTAATATAATTTATATGTGATTTTAGATTATTTTTAAACAAATTATTTTTATTAAAATCAAATACATAAATATATATGAGTACTAGTATGAGTTGTTTTTTAATCCGCCCCACATCAATATGATATTTGTATGTTTTGACACAGTAATCCGTAAAAAAAATCTAACTTACAAATCATCAATCTTCGGCTCACCATAATATCGTATAATTTATGTATTTCAAATAAAAATTTATATTTTTGGTTTAATTAATTATAGATCAAAATAATAATCATATTAACTAAAATATAAAATTTAAAAGACAATTCTATAAAATAGCATTTTCTAGTTTTTGTTCCAAAAATATTATTATTAGTTTAAATTTCCATTAATAACAAAAATTTAAAATTAAAATAGATTAAAATTTTATTTTAATAAAAACTTTAAATTAGAAAAAATAAACCCAAATACAATGTTTTAAATTTATATATAATTTTTATACTAAATAAATATTTTTATATAATTTTTTAAAAATTTAATTTTAAGGTGCTATTTTAAAAACAAAAAATTTAAAACACACTATTTTAGAATATTACTCAAATTATTTAAACGCTAACTAAATGATAAATTTTATTTGTTCATAGTCTTGATTATTTTAATTAATATTATTAATCGAAAAATATTTTTAATAAAATAATAATGCTATTTTCTTAAATTATTTTATAAAAGGTTAATTTATTATTTTATAAATCTGTTTTAAATTATAATTAAAATAGTTCTTATGATAAGAAATATTAAATATTTTATATAAATTAGAATTAAACTATAATGTTCATATATGTAGTATAAATATTTTACGTAGATGTTCATATAATTTGATTTGATTGTCTAATGAACTTTTGATAGTTTTATTAATTTTAACATAAAAAGATTTATTTAAAAGGGATTTTTTAATGATAAAGATATGGTAAGAATGGGAGTCGGTCAAACACGGGAGAGAGAGACAGCTGGGAGAGTGAGACGAAGCACATGGAACCAGCTGATTCCACGAGAAGGTTACAGCAACTTATGCACGTGGGAAACCAGGCGACTACTTTATCCTTAAAGTGCCGAGATAATTGCATCTACACATATTTTGTCAAAATCCATTTACAGACATAGCCACTTTTTCTATTCATTGGCAAATTTATGTTCTAACATATATCAAAGTGTGACAGTTTAGTTTAGTTTTCATCCCACACAGCAAAAAGAGTCTTGGCATTAAAGAAACAAACAGATAGCAAAAAAAAAGAAGAAGTTAAACGATGTCAAGAGGAAATGAATAGAGATTGTCGGTGAAAATTGGAACTAACCAAATTAGACGTTAAACGACGGTATAATCTCTGCTCTTTGAGTAAACAAACGACATATTTGTAATTAAAAACAAACAAATGTTAACACTGTACAACACAAAGATTCTCAACAAACCTGAATGTATCCTATGGTTTATTTCATGCACAGAAGACGAACAATCGAATAGAATACAGAGAATGAACAAATTCCAAAGCTGGAAAAGAATCAAACAGAAAATGGACAAAGAAAAGAATTAATGGACTAAAAACTGATTTTCATTTTGTTTTTTTGTGAGGGGATTGAGAGAATTTACCAGCAGAGACTACAAACCCTACGTAACAGACAGGGAACCGATGAAGATGTATGAATCAGCGTGAGTATCCGTACAAATCATAAGGAGCCCAAAGAGTATCGAGTGGACAAGGCTGTCTCGAATCTAACCGGAACCACGGTTTACCACTGCCGGACCAATGTAGCAAGCTAACTGGTCCAGGATGAAGATCTCTGCAGCTCCCTTTCACGTTGTCTCCACCGAGACCGTGCTGGTTCCACCGATGCTCAATCGGAGCTACTTCTCCGGCGAAAACCAGCAAGAATGGTGGCAAAGACCCGAGCTCGTAAATCCTCTCGCTCTTCTGAATCTCCATCCATTTCTCGATCACCTCTGTGTACCCCATGCCCCTCCATCTCTCCAGATCCATCACCATCACCCCGGTGTTGAAGTAGCACAGTTTTCTCCCTTTGAATGCTCCGGAAAACCGCTCGTCGGACCAGAACGCCAAAGTGAAATACTTGGTGAAATTCGCGTGGCAGTATTCCGGAGCTCCGATCGTTTTCGTTCCCAGTCTCGTCCTCCATAGCTTGGCGATATCATCGACGACGATTAGATCGGAATCCAGGTAAATTACGCGCCGTACGCACGGCTCCAATAGATCAGCCAGGTAATTTCTCGCGTAATTCAATGGCTGCTCGAGCGCTTGTCTCACCGAGGTTGAGATCAGAGTCCGTACAATCTCTGGATCGAAATAGTAAACCTTGAATTTCAGCTCCGGGAAACTCGAACGAACCAAAGATTCTAGGTCCGTCTCGGAGACAAGAAAATGGAAGAACACGCTCTCAGGACACGCCGAGTGCTGGAGAATTGAATGAACGGCGGCGATTGAGCCCCGGAGGTACTCGAAATCGAGAGTAATCGCAACGTGGACCAACGAAGGGTTACAGACGCCGGAATCAATGTCGGCGGCGGAACAATCGGCGGCATTGCGAAACACTTGGGCTTTCCTGAATGAGAATCTAGGCGGCGGTGTGTCGGAGGTGGGAAATCGGAGGTAAGCGTCTAGATGAGAGGATCTGATAGCTTCCGCTGGAGGAAACGACTGGAGAGATGGAGAAAGGACGATGATTGCCAAAGCGGCGGAGAAAAAACCGGAAAATCGCATGATCCAGTGCATCCTTAGTATAGCAACTCTCCAAATTCTTCTTTTTGGATTCGAAATCGAAGCACGGCGATTGTGGAGAGATGCGACCAGAGATAAGCTATGGTTCCTTCGATGTCCACCAGAGTTTGTAAAAATTAATAGCGTAAAGAGAGAGAATTAGAAGGTGAATGCATCTGAAGGTAGAAACTGAAGTAAGAATCAGAATTTAGTTTGTGGGGGGAATCAAAATCGAAAGAATTGACGTGGAGTCGAAGCGACCTGAGAGAGAAGAAGAGGAATAATCACAAATCGGAAAAGAATGAAGATGAAAGGCGCAAGTTAGGAAGGACGGTGCTACGGTGCGCCACCGTCTGCTCTTTTACGCCCTCTCCTCTTTTTCTTTCCTTTGGCTCTCTATTTTTGTACAATTGAAGATGGAAGAAGGAGAGAGAGAGAGATAGTAATGACTATTTTCCTTTCATCTCTCCTTCGCCACCAAACATATTATATTCTAATTAACTGTATGACTAATGAACCAGTTTTTCTATAGGCTAATCAAAATAAAATTTATATTCAAAATACTATCTCAAACAAAATTGTAAGTAACGTCTGATAACTGACGTAAATATGGTAGTTTAAAAAAAATCGTTTTTTATTTATACCTCATGCAGTGATTTAAATTATTTTTTAGTACGGATACATCATCATACTATAAGATATATCTAGATTTTAATCCACGCTCTACGTGAAAAAATATTTACAAAGAATAATTAATTATTTATTTTGTTAATTTAAATTATATATATTTATAATTTATCTCATATTTTAAATAATTTTTTAAATTTTTTAAATATTAATTATGAAATGAAATAGATAATAAAATCAGATTATACAAATAGATTTAAATTATATCTATTTTGGATAAAAATATATATATGATAAATATTAAATTAAACTAAACTTTTGTTTTATATTTTGTTTGACTAATTTTTCAAAATTTATATTTTGTTTTATATTTTATTTACATTTTATGATAGAAGACATTGTATGTCGAAATATTAGAGATTTACATATAATATACTGTATAATGATAATTTTTGTAAATACTCTAGTAAATTATATCATAAATAATATTTTTCTTAAATGCTCTAAATCAGCGTGACACACTTGTAAATCACACGTCAACATAAAATTACTTGTTAAAATGATTCTCAATTAATATATATATATATATATTCTATTATAACTAATAATAACCAATTAAATTAACTACATGCAAATAATATGAAAAGTTTCATAAAAAAACAATATTATGATGTGTTTTTTCGTAATACATAAATCCACAACGGAAAATTTCATGCAGTATACTTAATCATTCTCTATTTAACACACGTAATCGTGACAAACAGTTTTGTTTGTAATAATCCAAAACTCCTACTAAATTTGCATCAATTAACTCTAAAACTTATGTTTTTCAAAATTAAACCGTAGATCTATGGTAAAACATTTAGCCCCATTTAATAATGAGGTTGAATTGCTAATTGATTTACAAAATTTCAATACGAATATTCATGATTGTATATTCATTAGGGGACAAAGACGATTCATTACGCTACTCATAACAACTATGAATGGTTTATACGTCGTTGTATAAACACAACACTATTTCAAGTATTTATATACTAGATTTATATATACGCCATAAATAAGGAAAAATATTCGTAAATTATATTTTATTAGTAAATATAAATTAAATATTTATAAAATTAACTTTTATTTAAAATTATTTTTAACATTATTTTTTGTATATACAAATTAAAAAAAGAAAAATAATTATTTTTTACGATAGTATTTTTTCTTAGTTAATTCTTTAACCAAATTGATAACAATGACATATATTGTATTTATTCGAATAAGTTAAGATTATTTATAAAGTTATTTGAAATTTATTATTGTGATGACACGTCAGCATGATATTTTTGTTTATAACACGTCAGAGTAAAGTTATTTTCTTAAAATATTTCTCAAATAATATATTAAAGATTACGGTAGTAACTTAAATCTATTTATATTTATTTAAAATTATTTATAAATTAACGTATATAAAATTTTAAAAAATAAAAATTACTGTTTTTTGCAAATGTAATAGTATTTTTTTGTTAGTTGAATAAATTATATTTATTTTATAAACAAATTAATATCAGTGACATATATTATAATTATTATAATAACTTAAATCATTTTATATATTTAAACTGAAATTTGATATGGTCTTGAGACGTCAATATGATATTTTTGTTATTAATACGTCAGATTAAAATTATTTTGTTAAAAAGTTTCTCAAATAATATATGAAGTATACGATAGCGAACCGTACAACTCAGTCAAAGTATAGAGTCAGTTAAGTAATATTTCATATTATGTAAATTGTTTTGATTTAGGAACCGACCACGAAACTCCATGTGCCACGATAACGTTCGAGTATTCTGAATGGGACTTCATGTTATTTGGTCAGCTTCACTGATTAATTAACATTTCAAAAACATTAGATAACGTTATTGTGCTATCAATTTAGTTTTAATGCACGGACTTGTTGTCACGCATTCATTGCATCTATTCATCGTTGTGCTACAAAATAATAAAGTCATATTTATTTCCATATATGCAAATTTCGATGTAGCTGCTAATACTAATTGGGTCCTACGGGTTAAGTTCTTTATGTTCATTGCTTTCTCCATACGTAACGAACACTAGTTAAAAGTCCACGAGATACTACTATTAGACTTCATCTCAATCTATGAAATAATGATTTTTTTATAAAAATATTATACATTAATTAAACCATTAATATTTATTAATAGATATAATTTTAATGTAATTTCCATAACTATAAATCAACAATAATTGACCATGATGCCACTTAGTTTACTGAGTAGAACTAGGCTTGTCAATATGATTCTTTACCCGCGGGTCCCATCTCGTTTGACCCGCTGCGGGGCGGGTGCAGGTCGAGTGAAAATTTTTTTTTCATATGCGGGGCGGATGCGGGTCGAGCATTATTTAGAGCGGAGCGGATGCGGGTCGCAATTTTTTAACTTGCGGGTTAGCGGGTACCCGCAATTTTTGGGCTCAATTAAATTAATCAAATTCACACCCAACTAATTTAAGCCCAAGCTAATTTAAACCCAAACAAATAAAATTATTAAATATTTTAATTAAATTATTTAAATATTTTTAGAAAGTTTAATTAAATTTATTAAATATTTTAATTTAAATAAATTTATTAAATATTTTAGTTTAATTAAATTTATTAAATATTTTTAAAATTTTTAATTAAATGTATTAAATATTTTATTTTAATTAAATTTATTAAATATTTTATTTTAATTAAATTTATTAAATTTTTTAAAAAATTTTTGAAAAATGAAGCGGATCACCCGTGGGACCCGCTTGATTAATGCGGGGCGGGTGCGGGTCTAAAAAAATTGATTCACGGGTTTTACGGGTAAAAAAATTTTGTGCAAAAAAATCTGTAACCCGCCGCGGAACGGGTCAGGCGGGGCGGGTCTGACCCGCTTGACAGGCCTAACTGTAGAACACAGGTTTAACTTGCAATGAAGTTAATCTGGTTTTCGATTTCCACGACTACCGCATTTTCCATAACCTATGGGCTATTACTATTTTTTGACATCAGGGAAAGTTAATTATGAAATAGCCATTTTAAACCCTTTGGGCCCATTTTAGGCTCAAAACTTTTTATACTCAAAACGATATGTGGTCCAATTTCAAAGGATTCCTCATCCTCGTAACAATTTCTGAATGAATACTAATTACTTATATCTTCAAGTATACAGAACCCATAAAATATGTTTATTCCGTTAAAGGGCCTCTCATCATCTCTTCAAAATCTCTCATTTCTCGGTTACTATTCACTATACAAAGGACGGTGATGTTCGTTTGGTCGCCGCAGGCGGCTACGGCTGCAGCTGCGGTCAATTCTGTGGCTGCAACTGCGACAGATGTTGTTCGTTTGTCTGCCGCCGGTGATTACGGTTGCGGTCGATCACAAATTTTTAGTCGTACCGTTGTTTTAATCAACGGTCGAAAAAATTGCGACGCATGACACAGCGTCTAACTGCTGCGTCTGCCGTAGATATCTGCGGCAGCTAAACGAACAAAAATCTGGCAACCGCAGCCACAAAAATCTACGGCTGCCAAACGAACATGACCGACATCATCGGTAATGAAATAAAATCATAAACATTTACGATGTAAATGCGAATCTTTATATTTCAGGAGCATAGATTTAACAAAACTTGACAAATAAATGAAACATTACTATTTGGACCCACAATCCACCATCTAATTATTTATTTCTCTTCTTTCAACTTTATTTAATTTTGTAAATTTGATACAGATCAAAATCAAAACTCAGCTATCATCGATTCAGCAATCCATAAAAGGTATCAAACAAGTCAAGATATTTTGATTCTCGTTTTTATTATAAAGAAAGAGGAATAATTGTAACTATTATTATTAATATTACTAAGCGACAGTAGACACAGAGAGAACCGCAGGTTTAGAAGGAAGCTTATTAGCTGTGTCGCGGTGCACGAGGTTCCTCTGCGCCTGCGCCATCAATATCGACTTGTAAATCTCCACAAGCATTTTCTCATCATACTCCTTCATTTGACCCGACCCGAATCCAGATCCACCATATCCCGAAGATCCGACGACCCGTGAGTTAGCCAATCGCATCATCATCTTAACATAAGAATCTCGTATCCAAACCAAAAGCTTCTTAGGCGACGCCGTTTTGAGTATCCTTAGTTTCGGCACAATCTTGATCCTCCAAAACCGTTTCTTCCGCGTCGGATCTATTTTGACCCGTTTCCCTTTCCTTGGGTCGGAATTCGTCGTCTCTGATGCCGTCGATGACCCATCAAGCTTCTCGTATCCTCTCCACCTTCGCCAATACCTCTTCGGCGTTTTCTCCATCACACACACACACACACACACACTCTCTCTCTCTAAATTTATATATATTTGGTTGTGTATTTATAATTTCATACACTGAGAGAGAGAGAGAGTGATATATAACGAATGAGGCATTTAAAAGAGAGAGAGAGAAACAAAGAGATTGGTTGAGATGTATAATAATGAATAAGAAGAACCTAAATGTGTATATGAAGCAGCAGACACGTGATTAGTTACAACTTACACGCATCTATATGTATGAGATTATACTTGTCGAATTTAAATATTTAGTTTAAATTTAATATTTTGGACTAAAAGTTTAGTTTTTGATATTTGGAGTTTAGTGTATGTAGAAAATGCAACAGTCCAATATTACTAAAATTTATGCTAATTAATTTGTCAGCATTTGCTTTTTGGGGTCGTAGCGAAATTTGCATTATCTAAATTAATAAGCGACAAGTGCAATGGCGTTTAGCGCGAGTCGACCGCTATTGCAATAATGGCGATGTGTGACGACACTCAACATGGGCCATGGTCCATTTTGACATTTCTCCACGAATTATTGACCGTTGGATCTCCATCGCAAGTCGATTATAAGATACAGGCTTGTATATGTAATGTAAAGTATTTTGGTCCGAAATAACTTTTGTGTGTTTTTAAGTGAAAATTTTGAATAGCATGTTTCCGTTAGTTTCGTGTGAACATTAATAGTCTATAGTTGTTGTGGGAAATATTAGACTTTAAGACAACGTAATGTGCTTATTTAGCTGTTGATTTCAACAAATCGATATAATCCCTTGAGATGTGCTCTTTACGGCACGTGGAAATTCATACACACGTATGTTAATATGTTTAGCAAACTTTGGCGTATTCCCCAAGATTTTTTTAATATAACAGTTGTTGCATTAAAGCAAGAGCTCACAATTGTTATACAAAAACCCATTCTAATTGAAACCCATGACAACAATTTTATTGAACCAGAAGTTAATTCCGGAAGCGAAGTTAATTCCGGAAGTTATATCGGTGATTGTTATTAATGCTAAGCATTGCAAACACCTACAAACGTCCCCGCAATCCCTATGTTTAAGGTGGTGAGTGTTTGAAATACGGTCCGCATTACATCTTATTTAAGCCCAATCAGTACTTAAAAGTGGACTGACCCACTAAGTGATATATATAAGGAGGGAGATATTAATCGCAAGCCCAATTACTACTCTAAACTGGATTGGGCCATTAAATGAAATACGAGTAGAAATCCTCATTGGAAATCGTGTTTTAGTAAAAAGAGACGAAGCACCTCCCACGCACGATCATAGCTTAGCACGTGAAGCTGCGTCTTTCTCCTTTTTTCACTTTACCGAAAATAGCCTTTTACGATTTACTATATTGCCCCCTACCCCAAGCAAAGCCCTGGACAAAGTCGTAAAATGCCACTGTAAATTCCAAAAACATTTGTAGATTCTCCTTCTTTATTCTATTGGATCAGCCTGCAGAATCCTAAGCAACAACCATAGCATTACCCACATTATCAAATTCATAAAAATTAACTAATTATAAATAATATTTTACTTGGTTATGTTTATGATGTGCATAAGCTAAATAATATTTACGGCATTACCACCTAACTTCAAATATTCCTCTCTCAATATATTAAAACTAGATTTTGACCCATGCTATGCGTAGGAAAAAATATTTACAGATAATAATTAATTATTTATTTTGTTAATTTAAATCAGATATATATATATATAATTTATTTCATATTTAAAATAATTTTTTTAATTTTTTTAATATTTAATATAAAAATGAAATAGATAATAAATCGGATTATACAAAAGAATTTAAATTGTATCTATTTTGGATAAAAATATACATATGATAAATATTCAATTAAACTAAACTTTTGTTTTATATTTTGTTTGACTAATTTTTTAAAATTTATATTTTATTTTATATTATATTTACATTTTATTACAAAATACATTGTTTGTCGAAATATTAGAGATTTACATATAATATACTTTGTAATGACAATTTTCGTAAATACTCTAGTAAATTATGTCTTAGATAATATTTATTTTAAAATGCTCTAATAATGTGACACATCGGCGTGGCACAGTTGTAAATCACACGTTAACAAAATGTTAATTTGTTAAAATGATTCTCAATTAAATTAATATATATATATATAGATTGTAGTAATTTCGACTTTTTTATTCATGCAAATATGTCAGATGATTAAACAATTTTTTATTTGCGCAAACGATCGAATATAATATAATACTTTTATGAGTTTTATATATAAAATAATAGCATAAGAATATGATTTATTTAGAAATGCTAATAAATACTATATACTAAGAATAAAAAGCAGCTTCATACCTACATACATTGCATATCTGCTCGTCTCACCTCGCTCCTCGCGCTCTCTCTGTTTTCTGCAGAAAACATTTTCTTGAGAAACAAGCCACATTCACATTCGATCTACTCTCTGATCTCTTAACATCTTTGTCTCTCTCTCCTTGTGTACAATGGTTGATGTTGAGATATTTGGCCATGGCGACCCAGAGACAGTTGATTTTTCAGAAACGTCGCGTTTTAGCGACGCCCTTGACTCTGGCTCTGCTTGTTCCACGCCGTTCGTCAGCGCTCCGTCTAGTCCCGGTCGTGGTGCACCCCCGGGCTATTTCTTCAGCGCACCGTCAAGTCCGATGCATTTCTTCCTCTGCTCTGCTGCTCCATCGGAGAATCCGAAGCTCGACTCATCTTCCTCTGGCGACTTTGAGTTTGATTTCTCGTCTCGGTTGTCTTCGAGTAGTGGTCCACTGGGCGGCGTATCAATGACTTCAGCCGAAGACCTCTTTTCTAATGGCCAGATTAAGCCCATGAAGCTTTCCTCGCATCTTCAGAGGCCTCAGATCCTAGCGCCGCTTCTAGATCTGGAAAACGAGGAAGAGGAGGCAAAATCAGACAGTGATATGAGTAGGCGTGGAAGAGATCTGAAGTTGAGAAGCAGATCTGTTCACCGCAAAGCCAGATCTCTCTCTCCGCTCCGAAACGCTGCGTATCAATGGACTGAAGAAGAAGAAGAAGGATTCGCCGGAGACAGAGAGGTGAAGGAGTGTATACGGAAGCTACAAGATTACGAGAATGAAGCAAAGGATAACGAAAATGTGCCGTCAGCTGTAACGACACCATCTTGTTCGGCTTCGTCTTCTCGATCGTCGTCTTACGGTAGAAACTCAAAGAAGTGGATATTCCTCAAGGATCTGCTTCACCGAAGCAAAAGCGAAGGAAGAGGAAACGGGAAGGAGAAGTTCTGGTCCAACATTTCATTCTCTCCTTCAACTTTCAAAGAGAAGAAGCTCAAATCTCAACCCCTCACTATCTCAAAGGAAGAAAAGCCGATTCCGGAAACAGGTGATGCAGCCATCGATCTCAAAAAGCAGAAACAGAAACAACCACCGGCCAAAAAAACACCGATGGCCGGGAAACCAACCAACGGTATAGCGAAACGGCGAGGATTGCAGCCGTCAGCTCACGAGTTGCATTACACAATGAACAGAGCTCAAGCAGAGGAAATGAAGAAGAGGACATATTTGCCTTACAGACATGGACTCTTCGGCTGTCTAGGGTTTAGTTCCAAAGGTTACAGTGCCTTGAACGGTTTAGCCCGAAGCTTGAATCCGGTTTCAACCGGTTAAATCCTAGATTAATTATTGTTAAGCAAATGTTTATGTATAGGTATTGGATTCAGTAATTCTTAAGTTATATAATTAGTATATGAAAGAAGATCATTTCATCTTTTGTTCTTAGATTCGATTGCCATGATTCTCTGTAGTTTTCAGAATCTAAAATTTTACAGTGATGCTGTAACATTTCTGTGTGTTTATTATTCTTATGGCTAACAGGTTAAGGTTAAGAAACAATAATAGTGGTGGGGCTTTGGTTTGTTGAGAGAGAGCAATAAATTTCTTGTAAGTACTCTGTGAGATCTGCAGAAGAGAAAATAAAAATAAGATTGGGGCCATGAGTGAGTTGTTTTTGGAGTAATGTGTGTAGAGAAAAGCATCTTCATCGTCTATATGACCCATTTGTGGTTTGTCTTATTAAAACATTTGGTGATAGAAACTGCATCTTTCAAGTCTTATCTATTTGTCCTTTTGTTAAATAATATATGCTTTTATAGAGCTAATATATGTACCCATAAATTAAACAAAAATAATATTCATATGATCCTTTGTTGACAAGAACCATACGTGAGTAATGTATGTTTTTTTCCATACTTCCCTTGATTAACACGAGATCTACTTAGCATTATTTCAGTTGTTCCAGCGCTGTTCGTTTGTCTGTCGCAGTGTATGCGGCAGCGACCTACGGTCAGACGCTGCGGTTAGACGCAACAATATTGTTATTCGTTTGATCGCCGCAGGTTGTATCGCAATTGTTTGATCGCAAACGCTATAATTTCGCAGCGATTAAAAATTTTGATCGCAGTTTTCTGCGATCGACCGCAACGTTTGACCGCAGGAACCTGCGGCGGTCAAACGAACAACGTTTGGCCGCATGATGCAGCCGCAGATTCCTGCGGCTACGAAACGAACATGCCTTCCCATGAACATTGTTTTAGGTGAATATATACATTTTTAGATAAATCAAGCCGAACACACAAAATATCCAGATTCCATCTTTACTTGATTTGATAAATCAAAATCAAATCCAAATTAAGTATAAGATCAAGATGGAAAAAAACAGAGTTTGTATAGGAAGCATTTTACCAAAATGTAATTACAAAACTATCCATTCTAAAATTTTGTAGAATATTTTTTTTGAGTGAAATGTAATTTCCTTATTAAACAAGAAAACTAAAAGGCCTAAAATGAAACTGGAGAATGTTAAATGGTTGATAGAATTTATGTCCAAATGTGAAGCCAAGCTTAAATGAGATTACGTGCACATATAGCGACTTAAGAAGGTCCACACCACACCATCGACAGACATTTAGCTGTCTTATCTTCCTCAAATATACGATTTAACTCATATGAAAATGGTCTTCATTTTTGGGCCCAATGCTACTGCTATAATATATATGTAATTTCTCTCTTTGAAAATTAGGAAACAAAAACTATAATGGCCACGTGAGAGTTGTCGTAAGAGAACAGCGGAGGTCCATACTTCACATGACCCACTTCTCTGAAAAGTGAAATTCTCACTTCTTTATTTTATTTTCTTCTACACAAAAGTCCAATAAGAGTAATAACTACATTAAACACAGTCATATCATGGGACCTTTTACACATTATACAGTTTTTGTTGGAGTTATTTAAAATGTAAGAATAGTCAGTCCAATGTCATAATCATAGTATAATAATTATAATTTTAGAAAAGAAATAAATAGGAGCTATTTCGATTATTATGAGAAATAGTGAAGGCCCCTCTCTCCCCCTACCCACAAAAATACAAGTTACAAAAAGTGACGTGTCACTTCTATCAATCGTCGTCACTTAGCTGTCCTGATCTCATCTGTCTCACTGTTTTATGTCATGAGAATTTTCTATTTCCCGTAAGCTGTAATTTCTTTTTTTTTTTTCTCATGATAAAACGAATAAAATTAAAGAATATTAAATGTTATTTATAAAAATTTTCTAATATATTATTTGATAAACTTTTTAATAAAATAACCTTCGAATAACGTGTTAATAACAAAAATGTCATATTTACGTGTTAATATCACAATGATTTTCAGATTAAATATATAAAAGAATTTAATTTATTAAAATAATTACAATACATGACACTAATATTAATTTGATTACAAAATTAATATATTTTATTTAACTAACCAAAAAATAGTATTACATTTGTAAAAACAATAACTTTTTTTTTTAATTTTTAATACGTTAATTATAAATAATTTCAAATAAATATAAATAGATTTAAGTTATTACCTAATTCCTAATATATTATTTGAGAAAAAATTTTAGAAAATAATTTTACTTTCACGTGTTATTAACAGAAATGTAATGTTTACATTTAATTATTACAGTAAATTTCAAAGAAATATATGAATATGATTAACTTATTCGAATAATTATAATATATACCATTGTTATTAATTTGCTTAAAGTATTAATATATTTTATTAAAATAATCAAAAAAATATCAAATTTATAAAAAATAATTATTTTTTTTTTAAATTTATATGTACAAAAATTAATGTTATAAATAATTTTAAATAAAAATTAAAATTATATAAATATTTAATTTATATTTACTAATAAAATATAATTTATAAATATTATGTGGGTAATCTAGTTAGAGTTAATTGCATACCTAATAAAAAATATGTTGTTAAATTAAGTATGTATAATTTGATTTGATTATTTTATCTTTAATGAAATTCTAACATTTTTTTTTTCATAAATTTTTACCCCCTGAAATTTTGTAATAGTTTCGTTACATTTTCTTACTTTCAAATTCTATCAAATTAACCCCGAATTCAATTAGTTATCAGGGCGACTGCAAGACTACAAAAAGAAAAATTCAAAAGCGCAATTAGGCGTCATAAGAAGACCCTAAAGCTTTAGTACCTACTCGAGCCACTGGATGATTCTCCAGATGCGTTACCGAGTGCAGCAGAACTTCCAAGTCTTTCGCAAGAATCTGTCGCATCATTTCTTGCTTCTTCAAATCTTCGAAACAGCTACTGATCTTCATTCCCATTTGATATCTACAAGTTTCTTCTGGCACTATCTCAGCCGTCCATTGAGAGTGATCTACGGTTGCATCGTTTAGCCTGGAAAAAGTAGCTAACAATAACTAACTGTGTCATTTAACAAGAAACAAGAAACAACTTCAGGTATTCTGAATCAAGTACAAAACAATACTGATTTATATCTTCAGTTCTACTTACTTTCCCAGTATAGAATCTGCTTCGTTCAGGTTCTCACTCGAAACAACGTCAATAGTGTCCTCATTAACCCTAGAGAGCCCCTCGTGACGGCCAATCGACAAGCACATGGAGTGTATCATTGAATCAGCTGTTTTCGGGTTTAGATTACCAATCCTTACAAAAACAGCAGAGGAGCTATGGTTTAAGGGTGTAATGGAGGTAGATGAACCCTTGGAGCTAGTTTCGTTTTTCGCCTTGGAACAGGGACTAATTATGTTTTGAGCTGTGGATTCGTGGTATCTAATTGGAGATGATGACTTGCTTCTCTTGGAGAGTGAAACATTTGAATTCATAACATTTCTTGATGAAGCACGTGTTTCCATCTTCGTCTCGCCAATACTTTTCTGGCAAGAAAGCACAGTCAAGAATCAAGAGCATACAATCTTTTCCGAACCAAAAATTGCTGCATAAAGCAACAACCTTGTCCCTATGAAAAAATGTTTGGAAAATATTATAAACTTACATACCCCAGAAACTTCTGGCTTTTCAGTCAACAACATTGGCTTGAAAACTAAATCAGAAGCTTGTTCATGCTTCTTCTTCCTGCCTTTAGTTTTCTGCTAAAAATATAAAATAAACTCAGCTCGCTTAAGAAAGTTTAATCTTTTCTGGATAAAACCATTGCTGGTAAAAGCATTAACTAAGCTGAGCATCCTAAGCACACACAAGGACATCTCGATGACGATTAAAGGCGTACCTGGGAAAACTCGTGCTTCTCAACCTGAAAATGCTCTGGCATCTTAGTTAACAGCTTCACAACCATATTTCGATTCCGGTCTTTTACTACAGAACCTAACTCTGAGAAAAATTCATCCTCAAGAGAAGTAAACAACGCACGTGTGCGAATTTTCACTCCTGAAAGTTCAGAGATAAGAATCAGAAGACAATATGCTCAAAACACATTGTCAGTCATCTAAGTTCTGGTTAAGAAGCGTACCGGCATCAGATTCCGAGGAATAACACTGTTGGGAACTATGAAATGCGCGGTAGAAAAGTTTGATTCCCATTCCGTTTCCAGATAATCGCAAACTAATCAGACTCCGATCCCCATCACTGTTTGTGAGCTAAAATGTCTAAACCCCTTAATAAATCATTCACAGTGCGAAGGATGAAATCAAACCTCACCTAGCATGTAAAAAACGCCTTGAAACCACTTCAGTTTCACCTGGGAAGCACGGAATTAGCCATTACGAAAAATTCATTTCCAGGGATTTGTATATCTGAAAACCTCTCGAAGGTGAAAGATTAATACAGAAAGAGTAGTGAATTAGCGTACGATTTCTGCATAACGAGGAGCTTTGTCTTCCATGGAACAAAGGTTTAAGAGAAGCTCGGACTTTCGCCGCAAACATCGTCGTCGCTCCGCCAGAAAGGAAGAGAGTAGCAGAAGGAAATAATCAAAACGACGCCATTTTCTTACTGGGCCTTGCTCGTTGGGCCCTTTATATTAATTAATAGTCATTTTGATTTACTTAAAATAATTCAATCTAAATATCAATGGTTAACAAATTATGAGACAAAATGAGATTATAAGACAGCTATGTTTTGGCTACTATCATTTCTAATAATGGGGAACTTAGTTATTCTTTTATTTCGAGGCAACTTAGTTATTTATTCGAATGGGCTGCATTATTTACACTATTTGCATAACTTGTTTTTGTCAAATTTTCTTCTTTCTATATTTAAATACCAATGTTTCTTGATTGGTTAATCACTGCAAAATGCAATGTACACGAGATCAATCATCTTCGTGCTTAGAGAAAGGAGATCTACCTTAACCTAATTAACATAAGGATAGCCCAAATATAGTAGTGGGTCTTCCCGTATATGGGCTATTTAAACTAAGCCCATTATAAATAGGCCTGCTTAGGAAGGATACATTATACATTGACGAAGTTGATGTAACGAACAGTCAGGGTTTCCACGTGGCTTATATCTATTGGATTATTTATCAGAGACTAAATCTGATTGGTTAACCATAGCAATGTACACGACCACAGTGGTCGAATTTTAAAATCATTTGGAAGTCACATGAAAAAGAGAGAAAGGAAAGAATAGAGATGCGAGTTCCAACCACAAATACACGGTAAGGAGATCTTCGTTCTCGTCAACAATCGAAACGAATCTCAGTTTAGAGTAAGCTTAGGAGTTGAAGTTCTTAGGAGAGATTCGATTCTTTCCAGATTCCGTTTCCATGGCGTTTCGATGGTTGGGTCTGTGTATGGCATTGTTCGCACTTTCATACGCCATCTGTGTCCTTGCCGGGTAATCATATCTTTCGATACATTAGAAGCTTTAGTGCAATAAATGTGATTGCTTGTCTGTCTTAGCGCTTACTGTTGAATGCGAATGCTAAAAATCTATCGTGTGATTCAGGAAGAGCTACTACGATGTGTTGCAAGTGCCGAAAGGTGCTTCTGACGAACAGATCAAAAGAGCTTACAGGAAACTCGCTCTGAAGTATCATCCCGATAAGAATCATGGAAACGAGGAAGCGAATCGCAAATTCGCCGAGATCAACAACGGTATTTTCCCGTCGCTACTTCTAGTTCTGCATTCCATATTAACCCTTTTTCGTTTTTCCAACTGACTTTAGGGTTTCTGTGTTGATGAAACAGCTTATGAAGTGCTATCGGATGAAGAAAAGAGGGAGATATATAACAAGTATGGTGAAGAAGGCATAAAACAGTTTGCTGCCAATGGAGGACGAGGAGGAGGAGGAGGAGGGGGCATGAATATGCAGGACATCTTTAGCCAGTAAGTTTTTGTTTTTAGATTTCCCCAGTCTGTAATGGTCTAAATGGTAATAAGCATTAGAGGAATTGATGGAATAAAGACCAAAATATTGACATTTTATCGGAGTCATCTTGCTTGTTAAATCCTTTTTCTTCTTTAACAAGATCATAAATCGTAATGGTTACTCTTTAGGTTCCAACCCATCTTAGGTAGAATAGGTGTGATTTTTATGTTGGATAGTGTATACCAATAAATTTGGTGATGTTATGGGTCTTTGCTGTAGTGTGAACAGTTCCTAAATTTAGATAATCTCTTGCCCTTTGGTGTTAAAAAGTTTATAGATTCCTAATGCGCACAGATTAATGATGTGATTGTTAGGTTTTTTGGTGGAGGTTCGATGGAGGAAGAAGATAAAGTTGTCAAGGGTGATGACGTGATTGTGGAACTTGAGGCGACTCTAGAAGATCTATACATGGGAGGCTCTGTAAAGGTATGTTAAGCTCCCTGTCAGGATGTTCTTTTATCACTTGGTCAATTTACATTATACATGGAACTCGTCTGGAAATTTTTGCTTTGATTTAAATATAATTGGTCAGCATGACTTAGTGAACATGATTTCACAGTAGTCAGACATTATTTACGTTTGAGAGATGTTTTGGTCAGACTAAATCGGCTCTAAGACAAATGCACACGAAAAGGCTGGCATTAATGTTTTGGTTTCTTAACGATGATGTCCCATGTTAAACCATCAGGTATGGAGGGAAAAGAATGTAATAAAACCAGCTCCTGGAAAGAGAAAGTGTAACTGCAGAAACGAGGTCTACCACAGACAAATTGGTCCTGGAATGTTTCAACAGATGACAGAGCAGGTAAAAGGGAGATCTGTTCAAGTGTCTCATAGCGTCTTATTCAGTCTAAATATCCTCTGCTTGCTGTCAGGTCTGTGACCAATGCCCAAATGTTAAATACGAACGGGAGGGATACTTTGTCACTGTTGATATCGAGAGAGGAATGAAAGACGGAGAAGTAAGTCTCAAACACGCTTATTGCAAATCTCAGATACTACATTTTATAGTAGCTCTTAAACTCACAGTGAGCTTGTGGGTTTCTCCTTTCAGGAAGTGTCTTTCTATGAAGACGGTGAACCTCTTCTCGACGGTGAACCCGGTGACCTTAAGGTTAGCTGCTTCCCTAAGTTTCCGTAATCCTTGACTTGGCCAAAACTTCAAAATCAGAGAAATAACCATTATTTTATTGGCAGTTCCGTATCAAAACTGCACCACACGCCCGTTTCCAGAGAGATGGCAACGATCTACACATGACCGTCAACATTACACTGGTAAACAAATTTCCACAAACATCGTCTTTATCTCTACGTCATAAACCAACAATTTATTCTTGGTCTACTTAAATCTCCCTCCAGGTTGAGGCACTGGTTGGTTTTGAGAAATCATTCAAACATTTGGATGATCATGAAGTTGACATCAGTTCCAAGGTTAAACATTTTCCAGACCAGAAAACACTCGAGATTATTCTTTTATGATCTAATGCTTTTTTTTTGGGGTTGAATATTGTGTGGCACAGGGAATTACAAAGCCCAAGGAAGTGAAGAAGTTCAAAGGAGAAGGGATGCCTCTTCACTACAGCACAAAGAAAGGCAACCTCTTTATCACTTTTGAGGTGTTGTTTCCTTCTTCTCTCACTGACGATCAGAAGAAGAAGATTAAACAAGTCTTTGCTTAGTTCTCTTTCTCTCTGGAAGTTTGGGGTTTAAAGAGAACAGGTGATGGTCCTAATGTAACATGACTAGGGTTTAATATAGAAAGAAAAAGCTAGACAAAAGAGGAAGGTGACGAAGAGGTTTTGAATTGTCTTTTTATTTGTTAATATATATATATATATATTTCTTTCGCTTTTGTTAATCAAATTAGTGCATACTTATGATTCACATAAGCTTTGGTTGTTCATATAGTATGTTTTTATGTGCTAGTTATAGTTGTACCAATCCAGAGTATTTTCTGATTGCAGGACAGTCGATAAATATTTAAAAGCTATAAAATTCGTCTATTAGAAAATATATATATATATGTATGATTACTCTTATGAAATGTAAGAATTCTTTGGAGAAACTCATTGAGCTTCTTACATTGATGAAACACCAAAACTGAGTGTAACAGTAAAATGTTAGATGGAACGTCGCCGTGTTCACACACAGAGCTACTGAGATTGTTGAACAGCTGTTGTACGTACATTAGTTTGCTACACATTTTTTCCTGCATTAACATCATATTTGCAAAATCAAACTCAGATTAAATACAGTAGAATGTTTTGTTTCCTTCATTAAACAAAACTCTCTCGTTCTCTCTGTTTAGGAGTTAAAAATTACAGGTTCAGTTGTCCATTGGTCCTAATGAACATGATTAAGTTTTAATATAGAAAGAAAAAAAGAGTAGACAAAAGAGGAAGTTGAGAAAAGCCACGAGGAGGTTTTTGATCCATTCATTTTTTTTTTTGCGTTGTTAATGTTATTAATTGTCTGATGGTTGTAGAAAAAGTCTATAAATATTTATGAGCTACTAGACTTTTATATTATAGAAATGAAATGAATAGTGTCTTCTTAAAGAATTATTATCTCGATTTTATTTATTAGGCTACGAAGTTAGGTTTTAGTTTGTTGTGACTTGTGATGGAAGTGCAAGAAATATAAATACAGCAGCTGATGCCTGATTTGCTCCAACAAATGTGGGAGATTAAGCCGAAATTAATTTAATTATTAAACCTTAAATCAGTTGAGCTAATTACCTCAGGGAAGCGTTTCTGCCGCGTTAAAAAGTTCGTTCACCTGCTCTTATATATTGTGAGACATCTCTGTCAAAGGAAGATTGATCGGAGGAGGAGACTGAGATGAGACCAAATACTACGATAGATTCATTCAAACTTGCACGCTAACGCCGGAAAATTCATCCGTTCCGTATACGTATCTATATACGAATCTATAGTTCTCTAACATAGACGAAGAAGAAGAAGAGGAAAATAACGAAATACTTTTCATGGATGGTGTTTTCTTAAAAATGTCGGTGCAAGGAGTATCTCCGAAGATTCCGGTGGGACCGTCGCTGATACGCGCGATCGGATGCTCTGTGGAGAAGAAACCAGCGACTGGATCTCCTAAGTTCCCTTGGGTTTCACGTCGTCCGGTTGAGTTTTTAAGGACCAGGAAGAGAAGGAACGACGCCGGTTTGTTGGAGAGAGAGGAGCAAAACGGAAACTGGGTTTTGAAGATTTTGGAGGTTGGGTCAATCTGGAAAGGGAAGCGACAACGATCAGGAGGCGGTGGTGGAGAGGAGGAAGACGACGTTATGGAATCGAAGAAGGACGAGTTATGCGACGAATGCGATTTTTGCAGGATCGACGATCAAGAAGAAGAAAAGGAGGAGATGGTGTTTGATAGAGAACACTTCTCGAAGATGCTCATGAAAGTTTCTCTGGATGATGCACAAATGTTTGCGAAATTGTCCTATTTGGGAAATTTGGCTTATTCAATCCCTAAAATCAAGGTGACCTTAAGAGTTTGATAACAAAAGCTCAATTCCGTGTTTCTGATTCTTTGTTTTTGCCTTGTTTTCGATGTTACAGCCAGAGAATCTGTTGAAATATCAGAAATTGAGATTTGTGACTTCCTCAGTCGAGAAGAGGATCAGTCTTAAGGCTTCTTCTGATCAACAGGAGGATAATAACAATGGCGAGAAAGAGGAGGAGAAGCAGCTTATTAACCTAACTATGGCTTACAGAATAGCTGCTTCTGCAGCATCTCGTCTATTTTCCCATTCAAAAACTGTGCTTCCTTTCGGATCCTTAAAACGTCAAGAGAACGAAGCATCTCTAATGACCACTGCTGATTCGGTTACAGCCGTTGTGGCAGCAAAAGAGGAAGTTAAGCAGGCGGTCGCAGATGATCTGAAATCAAACAGTTCACCGCCTTGTGAGTGGTTCGTATGCGATGATGATAAAAGTGGCACCAGGTTCTTCTTTATCCAGGTAATTTGTTATGTGTGGTTAGTCTTTCATGGTATTGAGATTTGCCAAAAGATGAGCTTAAGAAGTTACACTCATCTTTACAGGGTTCAGACTCATTGGCCTCATGGCAAGCTAACCTTTTGTTTGAGCCAGTCCCATTTGAGGATCTTGATGTGTCTGTTCACAGAGGCATATACGAAGCTGCAAAAGGAATATACGAACAGATGTTACCAGAAGTTCACGCCCACCTCAATTCCCGTGGCAAGTACCGTGCTTTCCTTCGATTTAGCGGACATTCTCTAGGAGGAAGCTTGTCATTGTTAGTGAACCTCATGCTTCTGATCCGAGGTCAAGTCCCGGCTTCTTCTCTGCTTCCTGTGATCACTTTTGGTTCACCCTGCATCATGTGTGGAGGCAACAGGCTTCTTCAGAAACTGGGATTGCCTAAGAGTCATCTTCTTGGAATCTCAATGCATAGAGATATTGTTCCCCGAGCATTCTCCTGCAGTTATCCAAACCGAGCCATAAAGCTTCTCAAAGCATTGAATAGAAACTTTCGGAAACATCCTTGTCTGAATAACCAGGTAATGTGAAAGACATCTTAAGCGGTTTGCTTCAGAACGTTGTTGCTTGGCTTACTCTGTTTATCGATTTCTGCAGAATGTATTGTATTCTCCAATGGGAAAGCTTCTAATTCTGCAACCATCGGAGAGATTCTCTCCTCCACACCCTCTGCTTCCTCCAGGAAGTGGTCTCTATGTATTAACATCTAAGAATACCGATGAAACAGAACAAGGACTAAGGGCTGCAAAGAGCGTTTTCTTTAATTCACCACACCCTCTAGAGATTCTCAGTGATCGTTACTCTTATGGGTCTGAAGGGAAAATCAAAAGAAACCATGACATGAGCTCTTACCTGAAAGCATTGAGGCACGTGATCCGGAAGGAGCTAAAGCAGACAAAGGCTGAGCGGGATCAATGGCAGGTCAAGTTCTTTCTCATAAACATTATATGTACAGGGAGAGATACCTTGAAACTCATGGGTAGATTTGTCGCATCAAGGAGTAGTCAACTAGTGTTCATCGTCTTTCTCCCATTTAGATTGTTAATTATGAATGTCCGTTGCGTAATATTTCACAATTCACAAACACATTTTAGTTTCTTCAAGTGAAACATATGGCCTACTATTCTGTAATAGAATTCACACGTCAATTTTATTCAAAGAAGGAACTAACTTCTGTATAAGAAGAGAAAAAGTGATATTATTGTAACAAATTGTTTCATAGTTTCAGAGAAGTATATTATTGGGAGTCTTATCCTAGTGACATAATCTTACAACGGCGTTGGCAAATAAATGCAAGAAATTTATTCATTAAGGGAAGGGGTGCCTTAAAAGCTCAGACCTTTCTGAAGAGAAACTTAGAGATCCATCTTCCCTGCTAGATACCATGAATGCATAGCAAGGCTTCCAAATGAAAAGATGTTAGCTAGCGATGATAAGCCGTGAATCATTCCAAACTTCTTGTTCATTGCAGCTAGCTTTGGGATAGTCTTTGCCTTTTCCCTATTCTTGGACCACCCAACTTCATCTCCAATGTTGTTTTCTCTCTCTACTTTGTGCCTTTGCTTCATCATCTAGACAAAAGTAAAGACCATTCGTTCATAGGAATCTTGTAAAGCATCGGGAAAAGAAGGATTGAAGATGGTGTTTGTGTAAAATTTACATCGATGGTCATGGGAGTGAACACGAACAAATTGGTGAGATTGAAAGCACAAGCCGATAAAAGAAAAACTAGCTGATACTTCACCACAGCAGAAGATGATTTCCATGGATGCAAATACCCGAAAGCAAACAGTGAAATTGCGCAGCATGAACCAACCAGAGTGAAATACGCTGGAAACATCTTGCTCTGAAGATTACCGAACTGATGCCTCGGTAAATTCCTAATCAATAACAAAAAACAACGGAAACAAAACTTCACACAGAAACCTAACTTGCTCAACTTTCGACGAAGATGATTTGATTTCAGCGAGAGAAAGAGAATGCGTGTTATAAGTACTTACTTGAACATGATGATTCCTCCGATGAAGGTAGCCCAGAGAGCAGCGCCCCAAGCTGTAGCAAAACTAAGTAGATGAGATAGCTTCAGAAAGATCAAAAGCTTCGCCGAATTCTCACCGTTCGACAGTGATCCGAATGTCTCCGGCGAAAAAATAATTCCGGCAGCTAAAAACGCTAGCGCTGCTAGAAATCTCGTGAGCCAACCCATGGCCGTAGATATTTTTGATCACTCTTGTCGAAAATTGTCGCAGAGACTTGAGAGTCTTCAACGACACGTTTATGCGAACGCCTAATTAAGTAGGTAGCCATCTGATTGTATTGACTAAAATACCCCCATCACTTATTACACCTATTAAACAGAGCATCCCTTATCCTGAAGAGGGTATTCATGTCAACTACTTGAATCTTTCTTGAAGCCGCACAAAGCCCACCGAACCAACATGCCGCAGAAAGTAACTTTATAGGTCCATAACGTTGCATTGATCAATATCCAATGCCCGAATCGAAGGTCCAACAAATTATGGGTACTTGTTATATGCTTATTAATCACTTGGGCTTTTCCACTTATTAGTTTTCCAAGGCATCAATCAATTGGCTAGTTGTTTTCTTGTGCGTGCACTTCAGCCTGATAGGTCCAGATGAGGGTCACCTATAAGTCTTCTGGGTGGTATGTCGATGAGTCTATTATGCCTTAGTAAAGGCTATTTTAACTAATATATTCAAATTTATAATTTTAATTTTATTTCTTTACACTATATTAAATCTAAATATAATTAATATTTTGAATATATAATTATATTTCAAATATTTCAATTAACTATCAGTTTTCGACTCGATTTGTATATAGTTTTTTGGTTTTCCAAATATAAAAATATAGAAAATCCATTTGAATATTTTATTGATTATAGTTTGGTTGGGTATTCTTTTTATGTTTGGTTTTGGTTGGATTTTAGTAAATTCAGATTTTTGGCTAGGCCTAATCTTCACAATATGCTAAAGCTTATAGGATGGCAAAATTTTGGGTCGGGTCTTATTTCGTGAATAGATAAATCATGGCATCATGTTATCATCCTGCTATATCAAGGTGGTCGGTGTGGTCCATTCCCCAAACTTGATAAAAAAAATTTTCTTCTTATTTCGTATGATAAGAAATAATTAGCTAGTTAAATGAATCATTTATAAATTAATGTTAAATGGTTAATGGTCATTTGCAGTGTCTATGGTACCTACTAGTATTCATGAATTTATATATATTAGGAATTGAATTTATGCATTTAAGATAAAGTTTTTCTATCTACAATAAAATTAAATAACTATTAAATGGACTTTGAAGTTTCCGAAACCCTAATATACATGGAAAAATAAAATATTCCATATGAATAAGGGATGAATAGAGCGTTGCAGGTAAGTCTAGGTATTCGGATATTCGGTTCGGTTTTGGCCGGTTATTTTTTGTTTCGGTTTTTTCGATTGATAAGATCAAAAATTTATTCGGTTATTTTTATATTTTGGTTCGGTTTTTGTTCGGTTATACCTTGGTTTCGATAGGTTCGGTTACTAAATTGAAAAACCAAAAAATAATTGAAATAACCGAAATAAGTGAAAATAACCAAAAATAATCAAAAATATATAAAAATAACCGAAAATAACCAAAAATAACCAAAAATAACCAAAAATAACTAAAAAATAACCAAACATAACCGAAATATCCGAAAGATCTAAAAATATTTTGGATAACCAAAAATAACCAAAAATAATTTAGTTTTTTGGATATTATTTTGGTTTTTGGTTTGGTTTCGATTAGTAACTAATAAATATGGTTTTCCTAAGTAATATTCGTTCGGTTATTTTTTATAACCGAATACCAACAAAAATTTGTTTTTAGTTCGGTTTCGATTCAATTTATTCGATTCGGATTATTTGCGCATATGTAATTGCAAGAGTTTGAAAATCTATATATATTATTCTTTCTTTTTTTGCACTAGTGTTGTGCCTATCTACATTCACATCTTAAATATATTTATATTTATTGGTAGATGCAAAACTAAGTTACACATGTTCACCACCTTTGCTTTTGTATCTTGTAAGCTACTTCAGATTGGAAAACTCGATCTAGTTTCTGTCATACACTAAATAGAAGTTATGGTGAAGTGGACTTACTTGTAGTTACTTTCGCTTCTACTAAAATACTCCATTGGAACACCCAAAGCTTTTACCTTATTATTTTTTTTTATATTTATTCTTACTTTTTCGTCTATTTAAACATTATTTCTTAAAAAATTCAAATAAGATAATTGAGCACAAAAAGTTGAATAGTATATTAAACAAGTAATAAGTACACATGATAGGCTCACATGGATACACACTGACATCATCATATTGCTATACCTGTCCACGTATATGTCTTGTTTAAATAATTAACTAGTCTGTCTATGAGCCCGACAAGTTTCATTTTTTTCATCATTTGTTTGGTTATTTCACCAAATTCTCTTCACTCATGGAAATTGTTGATTTATAATATCAAACTACAAGAGTAAATATTGTTCAAGATTTGAAAATGGAAGACTTGTTTTCAACCTTTTTTTTTACATATATCACTAATTTTGAAGAAAATTAACTAGAGACCAATATGCATATTGACTAGTTATAGTCAAACTAGATTCATATCCACGCCATGTATGGAGAAAAATATTCGCAAATTATATTTTATTAGTAAATATAAATTAAATATTTATATAATTTTAAATTTTATTTAAAATTACTTTTAAAATTAATTTTTGTATATACAAATTAAGAAAAGAAAAATAATTATTTTTACGAATTTAATAGTATTTTTTGTTAGTTTAAAAAAATATATTAATTATATAACCAAATTAATAACAATGATATATTTGTAATTATTCTAATAAGTTAAACTTATTTATATATTTATTTGAAATTTACTTTAGTGATGACATGTTAGCATGATATTTCTGTTAATAACACGTCAGAGTAAAATTATTTTATTAAAATATTTCTCAAATAATGTATTAGGGATTACGGTAGTAACTTAAAAATATTTATATTTATTTAAAATTATTTATAAATTAACGTATACAAAATTTAAAGAAATGAAAAGTATTGTTTTTGCAAATGTAATCGTATTTTTTGGTTAGTCGAATAAATTATATTTATTATCTAACCAAATTAATATCAGTGGCATATATTGTAATTATTCTATTAAGTTAAACCTTTTATATATTTAACCTGAAACTTCATGTGATGTTGATACGTCAGCATAATATTTTTGTTATTAACACGTGAAAATAATGTTACTTTGTTAAAAAAATTTTTAAATAATATATTAGGGATGATGTGCGTGTAGATGGAGGAGGGAGGAGGGAGATTATGATGTTCGTTTAATAAATAAGTTGCATAGTATTCCCTGCGGCGTTCAGTGATTATTCTGAACAGCAAATGTGTAAATTGGCAGATACATAATTGCATAGCAGATTTTATTAACTCTCTCTCTCTCTCTCTACATGTTTTTAAAATCTGGTCAATATTCTGAGAAATGAATTTATTCCTATAACAATTGAATACTACACACTGATTTATTAGTATTACAGTAGATCATTATTCTCACTAATTTAAACAATATTACTACCAATATATGAGGAATGCCCTATTGAATAGCGACCAAACTTTGTAGATAAGATTCCTCGGAATATTAATCTGTTGTGTCAGACTCATTTAACAATTTTAAATCGGACAAATTAAATCTAAGAGGGACATCATCTCTTTCAAATATTGGATATTATCCGATTAATATTCATATGTGTGTGATGGAAATGGAAGTCCTTTTTAATTTTAATCAATTATCCAAAGCATTATCTTTGCAGAGGTAAAGAGAAAGCAGGAGAAAGAGAGATGAGTCGAATATTTAAAGTGACCAAAAAAAAATTCGATTGGAATTAATTCTTACATGCATTATACATACATACGTCACTGATTTTCACTCATCTAGGAACGGCGTCGTTTCCTTTAGTTGGTTCTTAAACCTTCCGGTTAAGCTTTTAACAACTGAGGGCTTGGTATTTCATTGGATTCGGTTGGTTAAAACCGGTCCTTGATAGTAGATTCCCGACCGCGGCAAGATCTCTGCAGAAAACTCCTTGATATGCGCTTGAATTTACCGGTTTTTTTTCTGAGAACCCGTTTATATGTACCGAAACCGGTTCGAGTTCTCCAACCGTTTTCGTTGACATCATCGTCTTCTTCCTCTGTTCCTCATCCGCTATTGTTGCCGTCAAAACGGAATAACCTTTCTGAATTAAACGGTAAAGCAACAACGAAGACATCTTCGCTCGATCTTTAACGGAATCAATCTCGTTTTGATCGGAGAAATCGCAACGTTCGATGAACGATACAGCCTTGTCAGGTTTATGTCTGAGACACAACAAGAGATTTGCCCGATCTAGCTCCGATCTAGTACATCCGCGTCTTACTCCGATTAATCCGTAGTAATCAACATTTCCAATTTCTCCATTCGCGATTTTACCTTTTAATATCTTTGATTTCGTTGTCAATACGCACAATTTCCCTGGAATTTCTCTGTATTTCACATTGTGCCGTTTCCACGGCGGTCCAGGAAGTTTCCGATCGCGTAAGATCGTGTTGTATAGAAGCTTCAAGTGTTCTAAATCGTGAAGCGAATCAGGTAAACACCGAACCGTTTCTAAAAGCGCAGCTCTAGTCTCCAACGCGTGAATACACGACGGTTCAAGAGCTAAGGTTTTATTGCAATCGGCGATCGCCTCCGCGATTTTTCCGGCGGATCTGTACGCGGCGGCGCGATGCATATAGCAATCGGCGAGGAATCCTTGCGGCGCCGGGCGACGACGTCCGTCGAGGATTTTGGAGAAATGGCGGATCGATTCGGAGAAATGGCCGGCATCGAAAGCGGCAAATGCGGCGGCGCGACGACGGAGGAGGAGTTTTGTGTGGGCGAGAAGACGAGAGATGGTTTCGCATTCGGTGACTTTGCGTGGAGGAGAAACAGAAGAAGATGAAGATTCGGAGAGAAGGAGAGAGAAGCTATCATCGGACCAGCATATACTTTGACGACGGAACTCGGCGGTTGCGATGCGTTTCCCGGTTTGAAGAAGAACCATCGCGTCTTCCATTAATCCTAGGTGGCAACAAGCTTGTCCCAATACAGCATATCTGAAAATTACCAAAACAATTAAAAATTAATATTTTAATATTACACTCTGATTGGTCCCAACTAAATATGTCATTACAGGAAAATAATTGATTCATTTAACTGCTATTTTGCAGTTGTGTTTAAATTTGTCCAGAAAAATGACTGAAGATAAGTGTTGTCTAAAAAATATGCTGAAAACACAGAATGGTTGCAATTTTACTCTTAACTTTGATTAAAAATCAAAACTTTAATATACTGAAAGCGAGGAATTACCTCCACTGTTTCTCTTTATCACAATTTCGACATATCCCTGCCATTACTTTCTTCTTCAAGTCAGAAAGAGAGAAGCACTTGAATGAGTTGGAGAAGGAGGAGGAGTCACGGCCAGGAGAAAGAAGCTTCCGTGAGAGTTGAGCGGAGGAGGAAGAGTAAGAGCCGTCGGATAAAACGGACACGTCTTCTTCGTTCACTGCGAGCTTGAGGCTTGGAATGTAATCTTGAAGCATATTAGCTACGTCCTTGAAACGACGAAGAAAAAGCAAAGCTCTGCTTTTAAGCTCCAATGCAATTTCCAGGCGCGGCGATATCGATAAAGCTGCGTCAAGTATATGAATGGCTGAAGCGGTGTCGTTTTGGTCGTCGTTCGCCATTAGAGACCTTGCGTCTTTAATGTATTTATCAACTAGCTGAAAGATTGAAAAGAAAGCTTACGTTTTTTTAGTGAATAATCGATGCCCATTAAAAGAAATGATTGAGAAATTGGAGAAAGTTTGATGATTTGGAAGTTATATTTACCTTCTTGTGTGTGAACCACCAATGCTTCTTGTCGTCATTAAGGACAGGATAAACAGCCATTGTTGCAGAGAGGTAGACTTCTAGAAAAAGTGGTTTGATTTGGTGATTGGGTCAATAGATCAAACTATCCAAAAACTAGATTTAACCTTTATCTGTATTTTCCTCCTTCCCCAAAATTCTTTGCTTCTTTTCCTCCAAGATTTGAGAAAAGAAAGACAAGTGCTTATAAAGAAACAGAGAGAAAAAGTCAGAGAGAGGAGAGAGAATGAAACAGAGAAGTATAGTGGAGAGAGATAGAGAGAGATGACAGCTTCGACCTGAGAGAAAGTTTTGATCCTTCTACTTATTAGCTGGCTCCATTTCCCTTTTACATATTCTCTCTTAATTATACATATATGATATAACGTTTGTCAATTTCGTGTATATCTCAAAATCATATCTTTTGTAATTACCTTTGTTATATCTCAAGTGTAAGTCAAAAGTTCCCCAGCCCTTGATTTTACATTTATAAACTGAGATTTATTTAAGATTACGAAAATTCTAAAGCAATTGATTAAAATAGTAGACTTTGTAATTTATACATCATTGTGATTTGTCATATTGTCTTTATGAAATCGTCATAGTATGAAGAATGATTACATTATTTCATTACCCATCTCTTCAGTAATCATGTTCAATTATTTCTTACTATATACTTCAAGTTTTATTTTCTTCGCTAGATTCTATGGATATTATTGTTTGCCAAAAATGAAATGTTGATAATACTGATCATAATGACATGTCGTGTCAAGAATTTCAATTTACTGCATGTTATAGAGATTCCATGAAATTGTACACAAGTTTGAATTATTTTAATATATTATTTGAGAAAATTTTTAATAAAGTAACTTTATTCTGACGTGTTAATAACAAAAATACCAGTTGATGTGTCAATATCACAGCGAATTTTAGTTTAAATATATAAAAAGGTTTAAGTTATTAAAATAATTACAATACATGTCATTGATATTAATTTGGTTAGAAAATAGATATATTTAATTCAACTAACCCAAAAATAATATTACATTTTCAAAAACAATAATTTTTATTTCTTTAAATTTTTTATAAGTTAATTTATAAATAATTTCAAATAAATATAAATAGATTTAAGTTATTACTATAATCTCTAATATATTATTTGAGAAACAGTTTAAGAAAATAAGCTTACTCTGACGTGTTATTAACAGAAATATCATGATGACATATCATCACTACAGTAAATTTCAAATAAACATACATATAAGTTTAAATTATTATAATATAATATATGTCATTATTATTAATTTAGTTAGACAAGTAATATATTTTATTAGACTAACCAAAAAGTATTATTAAATTCAAAAAAAAATTATTTTTCATTTCTTAATTTATATACACATTAATGTTAAAACTAATTTTAAATAAAAGTTAAAATTATATAAATATTTAATTTATATTCACTAATAAAATCTAATTTACGAATATTTTTCCTACGCATTGCGTAGATATAAATCTAGTATATATCTTATACTTCAATGATGTACACAAGTTTATGATTAATGTTTATGAAGAAACAACATGTTATATTGCAAATAATGCGAATTTTGTTTGGTCTAAAAACAATGCAAATGTGAACATATATGTGGTCAAAAATTAATATGTAAGGGAACGGTTAGCCTTTATGATTGAGAACTGTACTTTCTAAAACAACAAAATAATAAAGCAGCCGAAAAATGATTATATTATAGGTACAACCTCCTTCCACTAATTCTTTCTACTTATAAACAAAATCTATGTGTATTGCCTACAAATTATATCCTTATTGTTTCATCATTTAGATATATACTAGATTTTGACAAAAAAATATTTACAAATAATAATTAATTATTTATTTTATTAATTTAAATTAGATATATATATAATTTATCTCATATTTAAAATAATTTTTTAAAATTTTTTTAATATTGATTACAAAAATAAAATAGATAATAAATCGGAATATACAAATAGTTTTAAATTGTATCTATTTTGGATAAAAATATATATGATAAATATTCAATTAAACTAAACTTTTGTTTTATATTTTGTTTGACTAATTTTTCAAAATTTATATTTTGTTTTATATTTTATTTACATTTTTTTTGTCACTGGGTCACAACGGGCCGATCCAATAGTCCAATATCTTCATACGAAGATTTAGCACCCTCCTACGAGGGGTGGTGGAGTCGAACTCCACACCTCTGGGATAGACGTAGAGGTGGTACAACCAGTAGACCACTTGCTCCTCCATTTTATTTACATTTTATGATAGAATACATTGTATGTCGAAATATTAGGGATTCACATATAATATACTGTATAATGGCAATTTTCGTAAATACTCTAGTAAATTATGTCTCAAATAATATTTTTCTTAAATGCTCTAATAGTGTGACACATGACACACTTGTAAATCACACGTCAACATAAGATTACTTTGTTAAAATGATTCTCAATTAATATATATATATAAATATATAGAATATATAGATTATCACATCTTTTTTTATTTCCCCCCTTAATATTCGATAATTTGGTAAATACAATAAAATAAGAATCTGTTTGATCTTAAGTTGGATCAATATAAAATTTACAGCATTTTTGCGAAATTCAAGTACATCATTCTGTATAAATACATGCTTAATTTATATGTGTATACGTATTATAAACCTAAAAACAATCTCGAAGACAAAAAAAGTGGGTAATACATATTTACACAAAAAATGTCATTGGTTTTTTTATACTTAACACACACTAGAAAGACAATTAAGTGATAATAGTTAATTAATTACGAGTATAATTAAGTTAAATATATTGTTTAGAAATGGGTCTAGTTAAGGGTAACGGTCCCCATTCTATAAACATGTTAGCATCTCAAGTGGCATATCACCAGTCATGACATTTATATTAATATATATTAACCCATTATAATATGTACAAAATTAATTTCATATTCCATATACACACATTAATAAATCCCTATCTATTTTTAATATATATATATATATATATATATTAGTCTTTATTCTTAAAATATTCTACTATCATATACACCACTTTATTAAAATAATTATAAATTTAAAGCACAACGAGTTTTATAAGATTTACAAGTCGGAAATAGTAACTGATGTATTTGTTGTATCAATTTTACTTACATCGTAAAGTTGTGAAGTTCGATTTCATTTTCTCTCGTAGGAGAGTGTTAAATATTCATATGAAAATATTAAAATATTGGAACGACTATTGTGGTACGGTAACAAAAAAAAAAATTACAATTCAGTTACTTTTGAATTGATCACTTCTTGTGGTTATTGATTAAAGAGGACCTGGTTAATGTTTTGTTTCATTTTTATTATCTCCAAGTCATAGAAATGCATGCAATATCCAACAAATTAACTCAAAAAATACTTGTAAAAGAAAAATCATATATACGTATAATATTATGATTTCTTGAAGTGGACGTCAAAAATATTATTTACTTATAATTGTTATGACATATTGGGTGTTTGGATTTTGCAAAATGATGGGTGCCTTTGTCTATTGGAGACTTTACCAAGACATGGTTCAAAATTGGCGCAGATATTAAGATAAGAATCAAAGGTGAAACAGTAATGGTTGTAGTGAAGGTAAATCATATAATTTATAAGTATTGAGTAAAAAATAGAGAATATTGCATTGGAAAACAAACCAATCATCTAGTTTGGCTCAAATTCATACGATAGAGACCTCTTTTTGATCCAAAAGCTTTGGGTTTTGAACAAAAACTGAAACCAATCAAATAAAAGTCAAGAGAGAGAATTGAGAGGACGGCACATGTTCCTGGTTTAGATATCACGTGAGAATGAATGATCCATGTGCTTCTCTTAACCCCAAAAAAACCAACTTAATAGTTTTTCTTTGCATCTCCCACGTTAACATATATGTAACCGCCCCGGTTTGTTTCAATGATTTTTATTTTATTTTTGAAATTCGTGTTTCAGCAAGAGTAATACCTTAAAATAGCACTTTTTAAAGTTTTTCTTCCAAATCTAACATCATAAAATTAAATTCCCAAAAATAGCACAAATACTTATGTGAAAATACTTATTTATTCTAAATAAATTATACATAAACTTAAAGTATTGTATTTGAGTTCATTATTTCCAATTTAAGGTTTAATTTTTTTCTATTAAAATATAGTTTTAATGCATTTTAATTTTAAATTTGTGCTATTATTAGAAATTTAAACTAATGATGCTATTTTTGGAAAAAAAAACTTAAAAAGATGCTATTTTAGACATTTGTCCTTTCAGCAAATATTAAATCAATTTATAATTTATTATAAGTTGATAAGGAAATTATAAGAAGAGAACATGGGAAAAGCTAGTTGAGAAATAGGACCAGTACAGCTCGGTTATGCGTTGCTAAAAAGTCGTGAATAATAATTTCAAAAATAAAACAACGAAAAGAATTGTAACAGAGAAAAATTACTAAACTAAAACAAGAATCGATCCAAAGGAGAAATTCTGAAAAAAAGTTGATAAAAAGTGAAAGTATGCAAATTAATAATTTAAAAACCTGTAAAAATATATATATATAGGGCATACAGGAGTTTAGAAATGAACTATTGTTCACATTTTTTTAAAAGTGAACATAAATGCATGGTTATCCATAGATTCGTTTGTTTTGGTTTCCCAATAAGAAGAAAAAGACGAAAAGAAATGAAATTATAAGCTCACAAATAGACATAACACATGTAAAACAACATATACGAATACACATTATCTAATGGCACATCTGTATGTCAATTTGATTGGCTTTCATTTGTAGGACATTGTGATTGTTAAATGTCAACTCGATTCACATGGGTTAAGTTTTTCGACATACATTATTAAAGTCCAGTCTTCATCTTTCAATGTTTCGAGAAAAGCTCAGAGACAGCCATTGCTTTAACCCCACACAGTCACAGACAAAACTGGGTTCCCACACTTCATCGGATTTGGGTCTAATCTCTATTATCTGTATTTTTTTTATATCAAATACAAATGTCACTATAAGTAAGAATCTTGTTGCGTACACACATATTTACAGTTTATACACACATTTCCATGCTTCATTTCTACAATTGGGAATCATAACCACACATCAGATATATTCCGAGTAGACAGACTTACATTGATACATCTAGTTGATATATTGAGAAACCCATTTGAATCCTTCACCATATCCCATCTTTCTAACAATGCTGCACATGAACACCTCAAGGGGACGAACATTTGTTCCTGCTAGATTCACTTTACCTTTCCCGGTGGTGAAATTGGTTAGGCCTAAATGATAACGCAGCTCGTCCTCTGATGCAGCATAGGGAATGTCGATTTTGTTTCCCAGAACAAGGAATGGGGCATTTGCTAGGGATTCATCTGAGAGAAGTGCGTCAAGTTCCTTCTTTGATTCTGGAAACCTCTCCTTGTCATATGCATCCACCAGGTAAACCACTGCATCCACCTAACAGAAGGAGAGTCGATAATGTTACAAACCTGAAGATAATAATAAGTTGACAACAAAGTGTCGTCACAAAGAGAGCTCGTTCTACGATAATAACAATCAGATATTTGTATATAGATTTGCTATCTACCAAATTTCAACTAAGAACTCCTCCATATACCAATCATCATATCATTTCAAACTCTATCAACTGGAGAGTTCACTGCAGCACCAACTTTCCAATTATCATCTGGAGATTGCAATCAAGATCTACCGTTCCAAAACTAACATTGTTTCGTTGGGACAAGGATAATTGCAAAGATAATCCATCCTACCAAAAAGGCAAACCTTGGTGTGCTACCCGAGTAGGAAGCGTATAGTGGTAACCACAATGGCTAAAAAGCAGAATAGAAGTACATAGCAAGATTCACATCAGCTTACTATCTACATATAAGCAGCAGAACGTAATCACTGGATCAAAATGCTGTCGATTTGCAATCCACCCAATCTTCAAAGTAGAGTTAAACCTCCACATACCAACAACCCTGTCAATTCAAGCTATCATCTTGAGATTTCGCTTCAGTTCTATCATCTCGATATCTCTGAGACTATTGTTTCTTAGTGACAGGGAAGACTGTAACAGCTTCACGAATGTAATCTACAGCGTCTATAAAAAGACTAGTGATCGCAATGGATATGAATCACAGAAACAGAGTGGGCACACACACTAAAAATTCACACCAGCGTAGTGTCTACATATAATACGCAATCAAAAGACTTCCTAATTGATTAAACTAGAATTAGAACAATCAATAACCCGCGATCGCAATAACACGAAAACGAGAGGTCAAACCTTAGCATAATAGTCCTTCCAGACTCTACGTGCAATCTGATGACCTCCCAAATCGAAGGCTTTGAACTTAATTTTCCCGATGTTTAGCTCTTCCGATGTCGGATGTTGTGTCGGCTGATGCTGGACCAGTCTCTGAAACCAAATTCAGACGATTACCTGAATCTTAAACTTTGATCGATTACAATAACTAATGAGAAACGAGATTATCAACCGGAATTACTGATCTGATCGAAAAAGAAAAAAACGAACCTCGTCCTTTAACATGTGAAGCAAGGTGGTTTTCCCGGCGTTGTCAAGGCCGAGAAAAAGAATCTTCGCTTCCTTCTGCCAGAGTCGGAGAGATGCGAGAACTCCATAGAACCAATCGACGAGGAACATCGCTCTTCTCGCGAGAGTTTATAACTCAGCAAATGAAGATCGAAGAGAATAGGGTACAAAGTTTCACACAGATTGGCGTTTGTAGACGGTGGCGTTCTAACTCGAATAAGTATTGTTAATTTCGTTTTATTTCGAACGAATATTGTTAAGTTCGTTTTATTAACGAATATTGTAAATTCGATTTCATTCATGAAAGTATTGTAAATAATACATTGTACATTTTAGCCTTTTAGGCAAAGGCGTCGGTATAAACGTTGTCGTTTATTAAACTGAGGCCTTGTTTGATACGAACAATGATTTAGTGTTAACACAATAGTTTAGCAGCTTTTTATAATTCATTTCATTATATACGTAAATTCAATTGTGCACTAACCTTAGTGAAATTAAATGATTAATGTTCAATTATTTCGCTATTTTAATCAATTAAAACTTACTATAAAAACCCGTAAAACATAAAAAAAAAATCATCGAAGATATATTATTGCATACGAAGATTGATTTCGATTGTTACATCAATGGCTTTGAAACATACACAATCATAAGAGTTATATATATGAGATCAATGATTTTGAGGATGCTTCTTGACGATAATCACAGGACACTTAACTCGCTTGGCACAATACTCGCTCACACTGCCTAGCAAAGCCCTATTAATGAAACATATAATATAATTATAGATCATATCATCAACAATTAATTAAATAAAAATTTGTTGGGTCTTATATCCCTAATATATTATTTGCGAAACTTTTTAATAAAGTAACATTACCCTAACGTGTTAATAACAAAAATACTATGCTGACGTGTCAACACCACATCGAGTTTCAGCTTAAATATATAAAAAAGTTTAACTTATTAGAATAATTACAATATATACCACTGATATTAATTTGGTTGGAGAATAAATATAATTTATTCAACTAACCAAAAAATACTATTACATTTACAAAAACAATTATTTTTATTCCTTTAAATTTTCTATACGTTAAAATAGAAATAATTTCAAATAAATATAAATAGATTTAAGTTACCACCGTAATCACTATTATATTATTTGAAAAATATTTTAATAAAATAATTTTACTGTGACGTGTTATTAACAGAAATACTATGCTGACGTAACATCACTAAAGTAAATTCCAAATAAATATATAAATGAGTTTAACTTATCAAAATAATTATAAGTATATCATTGTTATTATTTTGGTTATATAATTAATATATTTTATTAAACTAAAAAAATACTATTAAATTCGTAAAAATAATTATTTTCTTTTCTTAATTTGTATATACAAAAATTAATGTTAAAAGTAATTTTAAATAAAAATTAAAATTATATAAATATTTATTTATATTTACTAATAAAATATAATTTACGAATATTTTTTCCCATGGCGTAGTACCAATCTAGTATTAATTAAAATGAAAAAGATGAAGGCATGTTACCTTTTGAAGAAGCCATAGTCATGTGTTCCAATAACTAACATATCAGCCCTAAGTTTCTGAACTGCGTTACATATAACTTCCTTAGCATCTCCTCTTCCAACTCTTCTCTCTATATTAATCTGCACATTAACAATAACTTAAATTACTCATATTTCATTAATTCCTTTCATCAAAATATAAAAACATAAACGTTTTCTTATTTCAAAACCAATTGAAAATAAGAAAAATAAGGTTTGTCAAATCTTATGAACGAAACGAAATAGTAGTATATAAAGGTTACATCGGACTCAAAGTCTTGGTACACTGTTCGAGATCGAGCCATGACGGATTCGACAAGCTCGTGTTCATATTTCTGTAAAGCTGCAACCGGATCTCCGGTCACTATAAACCCTGAAAATCGACCAAACAAAATCTAAATCTGAAAGAATTATAAAGGTAATTAATAAAAAGATCAGCGTTGTTCGTTTGTCTGCTGCAGCGTCTGCGGCAGCGACCTGCGGTCAGACGCTGCGGTTAGACGCAGCAATATTGTTATTCGTTTGATGGCCGTAGGTTGTTGCCGCAGGTTGTATCGCAATTGTTTTATCGCAAACGCTATAATTTCGCAGCGATTAAAAATTTTGATCGCAGCTTTCTGCGGTCGACCGCAGCGTTTGACCGCAAGAACCTGCGGCGGTCAAACGAACAACGTTTGGCCGCATGACGTAGCCGTAGGTTCCTGCGGCTACGAAACGAACAGACCTATCATGTGAATTACTAACCTGCGGCATCAATGGAAGAGTAAACGGGAAGAGGGGGCTTGACGTAGAGGAGAATGAGTGTATTATTGGAACCGTATGGAAAAAGATTGTCAAGACTCCACGAGAGAGCTTCCATGCTCTCTTCACTTTCGTCCACTGCTACTACTATTTTTCTCTCCTTCGTTTCCTCCATATATATTTCTTTACTAATAAAAACTTTTTTTGTTTTGCTTTTAATGGTTACTCAGAGAAGAAATATCGATGAAAAGAAGAGATTGCGTTTTTGTTCCTATATTTATACAAGTAGATAGGCAAAACCCACTTGATATCCATTTAATTGCAACATAGTTTTTCGATTTTGTAATTAAGTAGGTCGTTATAAATACAAGAGGGCTTGTACGTATGCATCTTCTCGTGACTAAGTAATTTCACACCCGAAAGGTTCTTAGTGCTAAAATGCGTTTGATTGATAGCCAATCATAGATTTTTTATCGTCGATGTGAATCTAATTGCAATATTTATAATATAATGAAGCATCCATATATTGAAGCGAAAAGATATTTGCATATATAGTGACAATTCATATCTTATAGAATTATTACATCCTTTAATTTGAACTAGCTAATATATTGTAATAGATCTAAAGTACTGTACTTGTCATGATTTTCAGATTTGTAATATCCATAGACGTATAATAAGATGAAGTAAACTGAGAGAAGTACATGATTGAACCAAATAAAATCTAAAAAAAAAAAATATTTGGTCCCCCATCAAAACTAGAGGAAAAATATCATGACCTTAAAATGAAGATAAGATGCATAGACCTTCCAACCAAAAACTTGACACCTAATCACCTATAATTATTGATCTTTATGTGTCTGAATGCTACATGTGGGCCCAAGGGTTAAACGATAATACGAAAAATCAGTTAATTGGACCACAATGTTCTTCGTTTGTAACCAAAATAAGGCCCATTGGGCATTTTGTAGTAGATATGATACAAGCTGCGGTCGATTGTCACAGAAAGACGGAACTGTTTAGAAAAATGTTTTTTTTGGTTACGGCTAACCCTCTAGGGGAATGAGAGTCTTCCTCTTATGAATCTATCAATACCTCCGTTGCTCGTCCTCAAGGTCAAACGTTGGAAACTGTTGTTTAAACTTCTTGACTTCAACACATTTCGTTTCATGTGTCAGGTCAATTAAAGCCCATATTCTGTGGTAAAAAATGATATAATCATGACGTCGTCATTTCATTATTTAAGCAAAGAGAGCCACATATAAAAATAAACTACATGGGGTAGGCTTTGGTTATTGTTAATGGTCGTTTTATATTTAATCAATTTAGGCTTATGAATTGTGTGTTACATTGTTTTCGTGTGGAAAAATTCAAAATAAAACTTAATTAATTTTCTTAGTGACTCTTACCAACTCCATTTGATATTTTTCTAGAGGCATCTTCGTGGAATATTCCATCCTTGAATGGACGGATTAACAAACGTGTTTCCTTTGTAATGAATTTCCAGCTGGCGTCAGTTTCCAATTGTGTTCTAATATTTCCAAAAAAAGTTATTATCTTCCTTTTTCTATTTATTAAAAAATAATTGAAAAAGCCTTTTGCCAGCTCATCGTCATCATCATTATCGCCTTTAAAAGGATCCCTTGGAGCTTCTTCAAAGCCTTCTTTCGTTTGGCCCTTTGATCTATAGCTTGTTTTTGTTGTTTATCGTTCTCTCGATCATCAAAGTCTTTATCCATTGCTTTTCAGAGTTTTCTTCTCCTTCCTTCCTTTGTTTCTTTTCATTCTGTTCTCTTCTCAGATCTGTTTTCTGTTGATTTTGATTTAGATCTAGATCTAGGAGTTTTCTCTTAAGGAATTTGGCTGAGACTGTCCGATCTGGGGTTTGTTAGAAGAAATTAGGGATTCTGAAAAAGCAGGAATGATTCTGGATTTTCTATGAGCTACTCAATTCTGTTTCGTCGGATTCGCATTTTACACTCATACTCCGTCGTTTATCTGTACTATTCCTACGTTTTCTCATGAAGTAATCGTTTCCGATCTAATCTGTTTCGGTCTCGAATAAAATTTCTAAGGTTTATTTTCGTTTGACGTAACCATTTTTTTGTAGTTTAGAGAGCGAAAATTTAGATCGTTGTCTATAGTTTGGGTTAAGCATTTTTATAGGAATCTAGAAGTATATTCTATTTGTTACTTTTGGGTTTGGTGAAAAAAAAGTAAAAAAAATCAACCGAAATGGGGTCGTTGCAAAGGCAGACAAGTCCTGATTCTGACAATGATCCGAGGTATGCGACGGTCACGGATGAGAGGAAAAGGAAGAGAATGATATCCAACAGAGAATCCGCACGGAGATCAAGGATGAGGAAACAGAAGCAACTCGGTGATCTGATTAACGAAGTGACTGTTCTCAAGAACGATAACTCCAAAATCACTGAGCAAGTTGATGTAGCTACAAGGAAATACGCCGAAATGGAGTCTAAGAATGACGTCTTGAGAGCACAAGCATTGGAGTTAACAGACAGGTTAAGATCATTAAACTCTGTGCTTGAGATGGTGGAAGAGATTAGTGGTCAGGCTTTGGATATTCCAGAGATTCCTGAATCTATGCAGAACCCATGGCAGATTCCTTGTCCAATGCAACCAATCATGGCTTCTGCTGATATTTTTGAATGCTGAAGATTTCCTATCTAAAGGATCCAAAGAAGCATTGAGATTTCGTCTTGGTCGGCTTTCCTTCTTCGTATTTTTGTGTTTTACAATTAGACTCATTGTGTGAAATGTGTCGTGTGTCGTCTTTGTTGAAAATTGTCCGGTCTTGTTCTGGTTTTCTAGCCATAGTCCTCTAGTATTGTGTCGTCTACATAAGATAAGAATGTCATGTAATTGGTTTCTAAATGAATTCAAGCTTTGTTATTGTTATCTGCTATTTGCGTCTACTGTGATAATGATTTGTTCGATTTTCTCTTAGGAATCTCGAAATTACAATGTTTTTAGAGCTATTTAAGTCTCAAAGACACCAAATTGACCGCAACAAAGATTTGTAATATACCAATCCGGAACATGATGGATTCAAAGTTCAACTGTCGTAAGTACGACATTCGTTAGTCTCAGGATTGTCTTTGCAGTATTCCTCCAAAGGGTCCGAGCCACCAGCTTTCTTCTTATCTCTAGCGTGGCTAGCTGCTGCGCTCAGCTCCTCAACCTCGTCCCATGCAGCTACACATTCTCCGCTCACAGGATCGCCCGCACAAGTCTCCTCTGCTTCCTTAATGCTCTTCTCCATTTTATCCGATATCCCTCCTGGTGTTGCTTTAACCGGTCTAAATTTCACCATCCGGTTCGTTGTTCTTGAACCAAAATTCCACGGATTCTTCAAACTTACAGGACCGGCGAGACGACCCGGTCGATTCTCGTTGGTGACGACGACTCGTTGGGCTGTAATGTTAAGACTTGTAGCTATAGTTGCCATCGTTGGATGGAGGAAATTATTCAAAAAGCTTTGATTTTTGATTTTTAAAACTAAAAGAAGATATTTCAGATAAATTGGAGCGAAGAACATAAATAGTGTACGAGAATTCAATTCTGTGAACCCCATTTCTCATCCTCCTTTAACGAACCAGAGAATTACACGTTTTCTAATACTTTTAGATATTATTTTAGTCGATGAAATATTTTTCAGTTCCAACGTTGAAAATTTGCAGCCGTTCAAGCCGTTATCCAGGAACACCTGCTCGTTTAGATATTTATGAAAAAATACAACAATCTTCACCTGTTTTAAGTAAAAGTGAAGAATGATGTCTGAAATTTAACCATGGAACAGTATTATCTATCTCCGTAAAACAATAGGTTAAACAAATCCCCAAAATCCGATCTCAGATTTGTTGTTTATTTCTTAAGTAACCCTTTTCTCAGGTAACTCATCTAAGATCTCAAGAAACCATTAAAATAGAAAAAAGTCGAGCTGAAGACATAGAGAATGATATAGGCTTTTGATTCATTCTTCAGCGGCAACAACGCTGATCTCACCTCTCTCAAGCAAGTCATAGAAAGCTCTGGTTTTCCTTTGCTCGTTCCAATGGTGCATCTTCCAGAGACCACCAGCAGCTAAGCCGAGTGTCAAACCAATAATTAACTCCTTAACCACACTCGGACCTTTCAGCGTAGCATGTGCAATCTTGTGTCCTGCCATCTCTTTTCGCAACCTAGCACGGAGTCTATTATTAACAACATACTTGAGAACTTCACACTCCTCACGAAGTTAAACCTTAAAATGTTACTGACAACCAATAAACACCTATCTCTCTCTCTCTATATATATATAGTCTCTTTTATTGATCAAATACGTTCTGAGAGCAAATTCTTATATTGAAGCCTACATATATGCGCACACACTCTTCAGGATCACATATGGGTCTCAAGGCAATTAGGAATGAATCTAAACAAACACACCCACAAAAGTAAAAAAAAGTATCCATTTCACACCTGATCATCTATCTGTAGTTATTAGAGCTCTATTCAACGGTATCTATCAAAGACTTCGAATTTATTACCAGAATGGTAAAATAACCCTAATACACATATTATAAAAAACGCAACACGACATGAAATTGGCATCTTCCCGGAAAAAAATGATTTTAAGTTCTCAAAGAATCACCACCCTAAGAGAGAATCAATCAAACAAAAAAACTAGATATTTCAATCCTATCCACACCGATCCCCACGATAAGAAGAGAAATCGATCCAAAACTGATATCGCTAGGGATAAAATCAATGATAAATTCAGTCATCTAGAAGGCTACATAAACAAGAACACCTCAACATTCTAAAATCAAGAGAAGAATCTGGGAATTTTACCGAGTCAGATTTTTGCGTAGATGAAGGGGAGAAGGAAATTGGATTGAAACTGCGGATGCAGAGAGAAAATCATCTAAATCCATCCCTTATTGGGGCTAATATGGGCTTGTGAAAGCCTAAATGTATGGGCCTGCTGGCTTATTGTTTTTGCATACGTAAATTACGGAAATTCGAAAAGATAACCATCGGAGGCACGTGTCCGTTGTTCCTTGAAAAACTCCAGCGAAAGTGAGAGTGTCCCATCACGTTAAATCGTCATTATCTTTCCCATTTCTGTTCTTTAATTATTGGATTTTAATGAGCTTTACGAGTTTGTAAGAACGTCATTATCATTCCTTTACCAAATCTCCCTCACGACTCAACCACCGTTATCAACTCCCACGAGTTTCGAGCTTTTTTCGAATTCAGAAGTCTTTGATTACAGGTGGTTATGAGACCGTTTCTTCTCCAAGTCCATTTTAGTTACAGAGAGTGAGATGGAGAGACAAAGGAGTTTCTCTGTGAAGTCCACGAGAGTCTTAGCATTGATTATTACAACAATCTCTTCCGCCATTGTTTTCTTAACTTTCTTCTCCAATTCCTTAATCAAATCGAACTCTTCTATTTTCCCAACTACAGACGCTCACTTCCAGATCGATTTGAGCCCTATTGCAGCGACTTCCGATTCTTTTGTTTCCCCGCAGGCAAGCCCGATTCTGGTTTCTACCCGGTTCATCCCGCCGAAAAACTCTTCCGGGGCCGCGAGTTTGGTTAAGGAAGGTAAGGTAATTGCTAATTTAACTTCAGTCCAAGTTATTCAACTTCCGAGCAACAATGGTGATGAAAATAAAAAGAAGAGAATTGAAGAGTGTGATGTTACGAAAGGGAAATGGGTTTACGACAGTGACTATCCATTGTACACAAATGCGTCTTGTCCGTTTATTGATGAAGGATTTGGTTGTCAAAGCAACGGAAGATTGGATCTTAATTATATGAAATGGAGATGGGAAGCTCAAGATTGTGATATTCCAAGGTTAAATTAGCTTCTCTTAATTCTTCCTGATTTTATTCTTTTTCAGGGCTCTTAACATCTCTATTGGGGTAATGATTGTGATAGTGACTGATAGTGATAATTGAGATTCATAGTTCCACTGAGCAATGAATTATTTTGAGACAGTAATGAGTAATAATAACCCTTTAAGCATTTCATAGTCCTGATTCGGAAGTTGTGGTCATATTAATTTAGGTTCAATGCTACAAAAATGCTGGAAATGATAAGAGGGAAAAGGCTAGTGTTCGTTGGAGACTCAATTAACAGAAACCAGTGGGAATCTATGCTTTGTATGTTGTTTCAAGCTGTTAAAGATCCCAAGAGAGTCTACGAAACGCATAACCGAAGAATCACCAAAGAGAAAGGGAATTACAGCTTCCGCTTTGCGGTACATAGCTATATACTTACTTTAATCTTAATTACAGTAAGTAGTGTATTTGTTATTCATTTATATTATTCTTGAACTCAATTAGGATTACAAATGCACAGTGGAATTCTATGTTACTCATTTCTTGGTTCGTGAGGGTAAAGCAAGAATTGGAAAGAAGCGAAGAGAAACACTAAGAATGGACGCCATAGATCGAACCTCTTCGAGATGGAAAGGTGCTAATGTCTTAGTGTTCAACACAGCACATTGGTGGTCACATTACAAAACAAAGTCCGGGTCGGTGGTTTTTTACTTGATATAAATAACACCGGAAGAAAAATGGAATGAAAGATTCTGATTGATAGTTTTAAGTTTGCAGGATCAATTATTACCAAGAAGGAAGCCAGATTTATCCAAAGCTCGATGTATCAACTGCTTTCAAGAAAGCTTTGCAGACTTGGTCATCATGGGTTGACAGAAATATCGATCCAAAGAAAACCCGAGTTTTCTTTAGAAGTGCATCACCTTCTCATTTCAGGTCTTTTCCCATCTAATCATGTGTTAAAAGCCCGAGCTTTTGTCTCAATTTGTCATCTCTGTGTCGTTTATTTGGACAGTGGAGGAGAATGGAACTCAGGAGGCCATTGCAGAGAAGCCAACAGGCCATTGAACCAAACCTTGAAGCCAAGTTACTCAGGCAAAAACACCATTGTTGAGGAAGTACTAAGGGAGATGAAAACACCGGTAACTCTGCTGAACGTTACTAGTTTATCTCAGTACAGAGTGGACTCTCACCCTTCTATTTATGGAACAAAACTCGAAAACCGGCGTTCACAAGGTGTTCAAGATTGCAGTCATTGGTGTCTCCCTGGTGTTCCTGATACTTGGAACCACTTCCTGTACCTCCATTTGCTCCACTAACGATAAATTTGCAATCCAAAAACTCAAATAACATCTTCATAAGTTTGTTTAATGTAGGATTCTCAATCTTGTTTTAACTTTTTTAACGTCAGCTCAATCTTGTTTAACTAAACCGAACAAAAGCCATTTCAGTAAACGAAAACCAAATTTCAGGAAACGAAAACCAAAAACCAAAACATTTTGGTTTGATTTTTCTCGTATCTTAACAAACCATAACTGTAACTAATCCAAAACAGGAGATAAATTCTATAATATTTACTTAAGTGTATATGAATATATAAATATTTAATATTTTCTTATGTATATTATTTTATCAGATATAAATAGATTGGACAAATATAGTAATTTCTTTTGGACTATTATGTATACTACAAGTCACCTCTTGAATATCTTTTCCAATAGAGAAATGCATAATATCAACATTGAAGCTTCTCCAACCCTTGCTAGAATGCTAGTACGTAACTCTCTTCCTTCTTTACATTTGTGGAGCATTGTATACCGGGTCTGGGCCAAGCAAAGCAACTCCGTAGTTGCGATCCTCAATATTAATACAAAAAAATCATCTTTTATTTCAAAGGTATTCTTAACCCAAATGATAAATAAAAATAAACTAATTTTTTGAATTATTTAGTTCCGAGTCCTTATAACAATATAATTTTTTAAAAACTAGAAGGACCGATTTTTTGTAATATAAAATGATCCATTATTTTTTTTTCGTTTGCGGCCTTATTAAATTCATGATCTGTTATGTGTATAATAATAGACAGTTATTATGATGAATTGTATATTTCAAAAACAAGAATTAAGTTTATTATTGTTTTATTATTGTAAAAAAAATGTTAATCACAAAAACTATGTATTTATAATTAAAGTTAAACTTATTAAAAACTAGTTTTTTGAAATTAGAAAAAAAGTAAACAACGATTAAAGATAATAATATATATATAATATTTCTTTCCGCATAGAAAATCGTTGTAGAATGCAAAAAAAGAGAGAGAGAAGAATATCATATTTCCATCTTTCACTTATTCCATTTGGGATCACCTTTAATTGTCTATAAACTTTATTTCATTGGGATTGCCGTTGTCTATAAAGATATTAAGACAGGAAACTCACGAGCATGTAGGAGTTAAAGCACCTCCAAGATAGTTGCTTTTACTATCTATAATTGTAAAAGAAAAATTAAAAATTAAATGGCTAGTTAATAATGGAAAAACCCAATTTCTTCATTTCCACATAAAAATTAATTATTTTTAATATATGAAAATTTGTCAGCATATAATTATTTGGTCTCACCAGCATGGAGATATCCGGTTAACTGCTAAACCGGACAAAATCGAACATACGTAGGCGTATACAAACATCATATTGTCAGATTACCTTTTTTAAAAAGGTTGTCCACTTACAATTGCCGGTCACCAATTCAAGGCATTTATTTAGCAAGAATCCATGTTTAAGTCTCCAGCTCCTCTCCATCTCTCTCTACTCTAACCCTAAAAATATCTTCCACTTGTGACATTACTCAAAGAAAATTCTGTATCTTGGTAATATTTTCCTGTGTAGAGTGGATCTCTGTGTTTACTGGGTTTGATAATTTCCGGCAGTGGAAAAGAGAAAAATGGAGAATATTGGTGTTGGTATGTCGTTTTCCGATTTAACGGCTGAGAGGTATCCGGTAGGGCTATTAGATTTACTGGGTGTTCATCAAAGCATCCCTCCTTATGGCCTGCTCCATACGCCGCCGATCCAGTTACCGACGACTCCTAACTCGTCGTCGATCTCATCGGCTTCGTGCGAAGCTGTGACCGGAGATGAAAAGAAGATAGACTACGAGGAAGAAGAAGAACTACAACAGAACAAAAACAAGCGGTGAGTTTGAGTGTTTGTTTTAGTTTTCCTTATTTCAACGTTAAAAAAACACAGAAAAAGTTTAAAAAGAATAAGCTAATTAGCTCTTTTCAAAAAGCTTGGTAAACTTTGGGACTATGTATATAGGTTTAAATCACCCAAGGTTAGTGAAGAGACGAAGATGAGAGTGCCTAAAGTTTCATTCATCACGAAGAGCGAAGTTAATAATCTAGACGATGGTTATAAATGGAGAAAATACGGTCAAAAACCTGTAAGAAACAGCCCTTTTCCAAGGTTAGATTTATTAATCTCCTTAATTTTAGTGTTCTTAATTGTGACTGATATATATAACTTTTAATGGATTCTTTTTTGTTTTGTTTTGCAAGGAATTATTACCGTTGTACAACAATATTGTGTGACGTGAAGAAGAGAGTGGAGAGATCATTCAGTGATCCAAGCAACGTAATCACCACTTACGAAGGTCAACACACGCATCCTAGACCACTCATCATCATGTCTAAAAGAGTCAGCTTTGGTTCCAATGGCTCAACTTCTGGGTCCCACTTTGGCCTCTCTACACTCCCTCATCAGCTTCATCGTCCGCTTTTCGATTACGACAACCATCCACAAGAGCTGTCTTTTTTCGGAACCCAGTACATTAACATGCAGGAAAAGGAGTTTCCTCATGATTATAATGAAGATGAGGATCACCATGTGATGAAGAAGATTCGAACTCAGTATCTGCTCGATGATGGGCCAGCTTACCATGGCCTTCTTCAAGATGTTGTTTCGTCTCATATAATTAAGGAAGAGTAGTAGCTAGTTCATCGCAAAATGAAGTACCTAGAGCTTGCTAGGGTTTAACTTTTCTAATTGTCAACAAAAAACAATCCTTTACTTTGCTGCAATCTTGAACGGATCATATATATGAATGTAGATGTTGAAATTCACATATTCTTTCAAATGATATATAGGATAATGTGATGTCATAACTCGTATTAGAACGTGATGAGTTTTAATTGAGATTCCTTTAGTTGATTCTTGATTGACACTACATCTTTGATCTATGATCAATACATTAATTAAGCTTATTAGTCAAATATCACATTCGCCATTTATATTATTAGGTAGTTAAGTACTATTTACTGAGTGATTCTGGTAGCAATGCTATATGTTCTATCTTTTTTTTGTTTTTTTTGTCACTGGGTCACAACGGGCCGATCCAATAGTCAAATATCTTCCTACGAAGATTTAGCACCCTCCTACGAAGGGTGGTGGAGTCGAACTCCACACCTCTGGGATGGACGTAGAGGTGGTACAACCACTAAACCATTTGGTACAACCACTAGACCATTTGGTACAACCACTAGACCATTTGCTACTCCCTGCTATATGTTCTATATAGAGTTTGAGCTTTTGTTTTTCCAAAGAGATAATATGCAGTTAATCAGTTTAAGACTATATCATGTGCAGAAATCATTCAAGATTGATTCACTTCTATAATTTTAATGCATGCCTTTTAATTGATGTAAAATTTTAGTTGATGTTATGTATATAATAATGTATATATGGTAAAGGAAAATGGGAAGTATCAGTATGAATATTAAGTTAAGGAAAACAGCGAAATTCACTAATTAATGGTATTTCATGATTACCACACAAACATTGAAAAAATATGGTTTTGCACTGTCAACATCGATTGCTATTTTAAACCTTAACGTTTTCTTTTTATTGTATTTTTATGGTTTCTTCTTAAAACCCTCAAATTCAAAATTCTAACCTAACCTAACATCTAATAACCTCTAAGAACCATGAAATAAAGATGTTATTTGAATTAAAGTCAAACCCTCATAAAGACCACAGTACTATATATAAATGTGACAAATTTCATCTTGTCGATCGTGTCACATGGTCTTTGCTCTAAACGGCATAAAAACAAACAAAGCAAAATTGAATTGTATAATCTTTTATATTGCAATTTATAAAATTCATGTAGTTGTAATGAATCCTCTACATAAATATAAGGCTTAGAATCCCTAATATATTAATCGAGAATCATTTTAAAAAAATAACCTTACCTCGACGTGTTATTTATAACTATACCAGCTGAGGTGTCGCTTCCTCGTAATCTTTCAAAACAAATTTAAAACAAATCTTAATTTACTAGATAAATTACTATATATGCCATTCAATCACCATTAATACACATAAAATCATTAGAGTAAATTTTATAAATATTTTCCTACATTATCTACTACTAATCAATACATAAATTATTATATGTCAATGCCAACATTTTGATTTAAATTTAAATTGAAAAATAGTCAAACTATATTTATACTCTTTTATATTTATCGATAACATATTTTAATTTCTACACCAAAATATTTTACTTATCTTATTAATGATTTTAGTATAAGCACTTATATGTTGTTTTAATTTTAATTGAGTTTTAAAATATTTCTTTACTAGAATTTTTTAAATTTCAAATATTCAAATCTTTTCACATAGAAAATAAATTTTTACTCATATAAAACAATCCATAAGACTATATTTTACATTATACATAATACAATTATGATATATTATTTTATCATGGTAATATGATTTTTAAATTTTCAGACAATATTTCAATATATAAACTAATTATATATATTATTTTTATAAAATTTCATTGTATAAAATATAATAAATAATTTACTCAAAATCTAGTTTCTTGTATACAACAAAGTAAGTACAGAATTGAGACTTGGAACGAGAGATTCAAGTGAAGCTCGAGATAAGGTTAATATCGTGGAGTTTATATATTCATGATCTTTATGTATTCCGGCAACTGTTATATATGAGTGTCAATATCTCTAAAAGTTTATGATCAGTTTATATTTAATCACATCATCATAACTATAAGTAAAGCCATGTTATATTTGACATTAATTAAAGTAAACTAAAGTTCCCATTTCACTCTATTTTATTAAGCATACAATAAAAAAGTTAGAAAAATGAAATGATTATCGATCGTAGAAGAGTTGGCTATAGAGTTATGGAGATTCTAAAAGACGACTGCGCGTAACTTAACAAACGACAACGTCCTTTTAAGGGTATATGTGTTATTATCAGAACCTAAGGGTTCAAAACGAAAATTTAAAAGTTAGATTTTTGGGAGCTGCCGAATTCATTTGTTCCGAACCCTAGCTCCTATCTCTCTCGTTCAGCGCCTTCTTCACATTTTCGGGAAATTTTGTCGCCATTGATTGATTGGCACCTCGCAAGGTATGATAAACCTTAACACCAGTTACTCAGCGAGTTTGGTAATAGGGTCATTCGAATTTCCCCGAAAGTTTTGTTTTATTTCCAGGAAAAATGTTCACTTTGTTTGGGTTTAATTGTATCGAGTAATGGAATATTTAACTTCGTTCTTCTAAATTCTCAATTTTTTCTTAATCTTTGTAGTTTATATTTGTGTGTGTCTTCAAGTTCATTAACACAATCCTTCTGCTCCTTTGGATGAACATTCTCTGGATGAGCATTAATCTTTGTCTTTCAGATTGTTTCTGTAAATAGTGAAATTTTTGTTTTTGCTTTCAGATGGCAAGCACTAGATCAGATCCAGAACTTGATGACGACTTTAGTGAAATCTACAAGGAGTATACTGGTCCTCCATGTAATGTGACCAACAATATCCAAGAAAAAGACAAACCTATCAAACGGCATGAAGATGGATGTGATGAAGAAGAACAACTACCTGACCCCAATTCTGTACCAACTGATTTCACTAGCCGAGAGGCTAAGGTTTGGGAGGCTAAATCCAAAGCTACTGAGAGGAACTGGAAGAAGAGAAAAGAAGAAGAAATGATCTGTAAAATATGTGGCGAGTCTGGTCATTTTACTCAGGTAAATACTCACATTTTCTTCTGGCTACCTTCTTTGTAATTTATTAGTCATTTCTGCGTCTTTCTGATTGTTGCATCATGTTCCTTATTTTAGGGCTGTCCATCGACACTTGGTGCCAACAGAAAATCTCAAGAATTCCTTGAAAGGGTACCAGCTAGGGACAAGAATGTAAGAGTTTTGTTTACTGAGAAAGTTATGGAAAAGATTGAAAGGGAGACTGGCTGCAAGATTAAAATGGATGAGAAGTTCATAATTGTTAGTGGCAAGGACAGATTAATCTTGAGGAAAGGTGTAGATGCTGTTCACAATGTTAAGGAGGATGGCGAGATTAGGAGTTCTTCTGCCTCTCACAGAAGCAGATCCAGATCACCTAGACGAACTTCTGTTGGTCCACCTCGTGCACGAAACTCTGAACCTCAAAGACAGCACCCACCATCATATGGTTCATCTAGTTTTTCAGAGAGCTCGGGAAGGCAAGATAAGTTTGTGGATAATCGTGTGCACGAAGAGAATCGTGTTCGTGAGAACCAGCGAAATGCTTCCCGAGGAACTCCACAAGGTAGGGACAGGATAGGATACCTTAGAGAGCTGGTTGTTTTCTATTTTTAGTCTGTTTTTGGGGAAGTTGATTCTTCTTTTCTGGCATTTGTGGCTGATAATGCCCTTTTCTTATCTTTATTCTGCAGCCAAAGGTAAGTCCTTATGTTCAAGCATTTTGTACAGTACTGAATTAAATGAATTAGTTACTGACTTTTGCCCCAATTTTATCTGATTGAAGATGAGGTCATGTGTCTTACTGTAGCTGTAACTTTGGTTTAGTCTCGTGATCAAGCAGTTAACATTATTATTCATTTTATGAAGCTTATGGTAGTGACAGAGCTCGGAGTCGTTCCACACATTCGAAATCTCCAGGGCGGCCACGATATAGTGGATGGGATAAACCGTGTGATAGGCAAAAGTCTGAGGTGAGTGGTTATAGGTCTGAAAGATGGGATCAAGAGAGAATAGGAGGCTCCAGCGACATTCAGGTGAGTCATCAGTTTGAACGCCCAGCTTTCCCACAGACTTTAGAAGAGCTAGAATTGGAATATACGAGGGAGGCAGTGGAGCTTGAAAAGAAACGCAATAAGGAAGAAGATGAGGAGAACAGCAAGCATCGAGAGGTAAGAGATCCAGTGACTGATGTGTTCCTTTTAGATTCTAAACCGAATTTTAGGTGCTGTCACCTCAGAAATGGCAATTCCTGCAACTATGAAACGTTCATACTTTTTTCCATTTTAGTTGCTCATAGAGTATTAGATGGCAGCGGGTATCTCCTTGATTTGCTACTAGATGAGTGACAAATATGAACAAAAAACAGTCTGTGAAATGCAACTCCTTTTGAGGAACTTCAGCTTCTGACATCAATTTGTGCGAGATTTTAGACAATTCGGGAACTGAGGGAGAGTTACATGAAGAAACTAGCTGGGCTAAGGGGTCTGAATGCTAAACAATGGGAAGAGTTCCTTCAACTGGATGCTCAGAGACGTCAACAGCAAGCACGGCAGCAAATCTCTGGTCTGAGTTATGGTAGTAACTATAGACAGTTTCCTTATGCTGAGTTTGATGATGGTTACTCTGCCAATCCTCCTCCCTATGGTGGAAACAATGTGCCAATGGATTCTGAAGGCAGATACCCAAACCATGTAAAAAACTATTCCTCGAGGCATCAAGACAACAGTTATGGTAGTGGGTTCCAACGTCAGAGACGTGAGGACTATGGGAAAGCCTACAATCGTTATTAGACCATAGTAGTGAGATCTTGTTTGGTAAGTTGTTTCTGCCCTGTCTGAAGAAGACAAAAGCTAGTAATTTGCTGTTGTTGGAGTTTATTGTTTTGAGATCGAAGTGTAAATGTGGATCCTTGAATAGTCTAATCTTTTGTCTCTGTCTACACTGTGACCTAAAAGAGTTTCTGAAATGTTCAGGTCTGCTGCGACGAACAAGGCAAATCTCACCTCCAGATCTTTGGTAGGTAATGTGAATTCTAATCAGGCTTCCCTGATGTTAGGCCAGTAATATCTGGTCCTTGTTTGTGCTATGAGCAGCTGTAATTGCTAGCTATCTACTCTTCCGTTTTGGTTGCCTTTTTATTTAGTATTTCTAAAGATTTGCTTGGTTGAGATTAGTGAAAAAAACAATGTCACTGTACTCATTGTTGAGCCTTTAAACAGATTACTTTCTTTAAGATCTGTTTCCATTGCGCATATCTCAATTATTTGCTGTCAAAATGGTTTGTGTCAGGCCATGGTTCTACGCAGCGTTTGATCCAAAGAACTTTGATTGATAATTTCAAAGTTGTTGTCATCTGATAGTAATGACTCATCGTTTGACGTTTGTTTGACGTCAATCGATTACATGGACGATTTTGCCCTTAATTTTTTTACTCATCGTTTGACGTCTGTTTTGTTCAAGTGTTTACATGGACGATTTTGCCCTTATCTTACATGTAAAAATTACTAATAGTGGTTTATTTTGTATTGTTTTTTCCAATAAATTCGAGAAAGGAATTTTGGATACATTTTCGTACTTTAAACTGGAAAAAGAAAAATGCAGTAAAAAGAAAGAAGAAAGGAATCTGAAAAATGTAGACCATAGACGGGATGCGGTCAAAATCTCACTAATTATTTATATAAAAGAAAAAGAAAGAGAAATAGTGATAAAAAAAGATGATTAAATTAATAAAAATGAAGAAGAGTTGATCACTTCAAGGCATAGAAGATCCCCGACAAAGCTCATCGGCTGTAATCTTGACGGTGGTTTCCGAAGGTGGTGTGAAACGTAAAATACGACAAATCTTGTTAAGAACCATAAAAGAGACGATGGCCCAAAAAGATTTGATGATAAACTTAAAGACAAGAAGAGAAGGTCGGTTTGTGATTTGTTTGTGATTTGATGCAGCGACTTTGAATTCATTAGCTTGAGAATCTTTAATACGATTCCTGAGACGCCATTTCCTGTGAGGGAAGACTGGAATTCTCTGAACTTCAACCATAAAAGTAACGGCGGTCATAAAGAATACTATGGCTGTTGAAACATCAGGAGCATTCCCTCGCTACTTTAAGAATTCAATGAAAGACTCCATCATAGCCACCTGCCAACACACAAAGAAGATCACACGAAACAGCTTCGGAGATTAATCTACATCTTTATTCACCTATATTCTTTCTTAAATATCCTTGTATTTATTATAAAACTAGATTTATATCAATGCGTGGGAAAAAATATTTTTAAATTATATTTTATTAGTAAATATAAATTAAATATTTATATAATTTTAACTTTTATTTAAAATTAATTTACTATTAATTTTTATATATATAAATTAAGAAAATAAAAATAATTATTTTTTATGAATTTAATATTATTTTTTTGTTATTTTAATAAAATATATTAATACTCTAACCAAATTAATAACAATATCATATATTGTAATTATTTGTATAAGTTAAATATATTTATATATTTATTTGAAATTTATTATAATGATGAAACGTAATCATAATATTTGTGTTAATGATACGTGAGAATAAAGTTATTTTTTTAAATTGTTTCTCAGATAATATATTAGAGATTATGTAATAACTTAAATCTATTTATATTTATTTGAAATTATTTATAAATTAACGTATTAAAAATTTAAATAAATAAGAAATAATTGTTTTGTAAATGTAATACTATTTTTGGTTAGTTAAATAAAATATATTGATTCTCTAATCAAATTAATATCAGTGACATTTATTATAATTATTCTAGTAATTTAAATCGTTTTATATATTTAAGATAAACTCGTTGTGGTGTTAACATAACAACGATTATTTTGTTAAAAAGTTTCTCAAATAATATATTAGAAATTAAGAACAACATTACCTACGGTTATTATTACCATATATATATATTGAGTATTTCTCGCGCAGAAGGAATATATACATATTACCAACTCTGATACGTAAAGTAAATCAATTTCTACTATACAATATCGTGGGTGTAATGTAACGTGATATATTTGTATTTGATTTCACGTTGTGAGGGAGAGAGAGAGGGGGGGTTGGGTTGGGGGGGGGGGAGGGAGAACAAGTTCAACCAGGATGGATTTATAAATACTGGGCTTTTATATGGGCTTTTATATGGGCTTTTATATGGGCTTTTATATGGGCTTTTATATGGGGTTAAGTTGTTTTGTTGTAAAATTTCTGAATTCCCTGAAAGTTGGTAATAGACGGATACATAATCCATTTTGGGTACATATTACATACAGTATAAATGATAATTATATAAAAATGGTTTTTTTAAATATGTTGATGTTATAAATGATAGTGTTTATGTTCTCATATGTAAAAGAAAATATTGAAAAAGAATTGAGAGAGGAAAAACAAAGAAAAAAATGGCAAACGAAAGTATCGTAGTTGTTGTCTTAATCTTAAGCGTCTTGGTGACATATCTGAAAGGAATCATGCTGTTTGTGGCTTTCGTGTGTTTAACGATACACATATTACATCTCAACTGATTTAGCATGTCCACAAACCATATATAATCATCCTCTCTTCTTTGACCTCCCTTTCTTTTACCTTTATTTTCATTTTGGATGTTTTATTAAAATGTAATGATCATCTCATAAGATGATGATATATGATGATGCATGTAATATGGCTTGATGAACTAATGAATTATTTTAATTATTTATTTGTTTGGGCTGTGTTTTTTTATTTTATTTTAAATTTTATATCAAAGGCAAGTCCTTTAAAAATACAAAATCATTGTGGTTCATATCTGATAATACTAAAAAGTCGAGATCTTTCAAGTCTTTTCATCATCAACATTTGGCTTTTGTGGGTTCCTCTGTTTCTAGGTTTATTAAACTTATCATTAGAGGGGAACCTTAATGCATATATGTCTAGTTCCTTTAGTATGTCAGACGTGTTCTACAGACTAGTAACATTAAGCTTTGTTCATTACAGTTATATTTTCAATTTTGTGTGATGCAATCGATAAGGATGACTTAGACGAAGAAAATAAGAAAGGGAATAATACGAGGGATGCAATGTAGCATGAAGAAGAAGAGCATCGTGGGTTTTTCATTTATTTATTGTTTCTCGAAAATTTCCCTATTTAAAACATTTATACTATATAGAAGATTGTAGTTATTACTAAAAGTGGTTTATTATTGTTTCGATTTATATACATTGTATTAGTTTTTTTGGCAATATGGTTCATCAATCTGGTAAAAGTGGTAGGTGCATTTCTTTTGTCAATCCAAAAAGCATTACTAACCACTCATAGAAAGGAACCATACATTTCGTACATTTAATCTGGAAAAAGAAAAATGCAGTTTTTGTTATATTTTTAAAACTACCTTAGTCTTTAACTTATATTGAGAAAGGTTGAATAATGAATTTCTGTCAGGTTCGTTCAAAAGCGACTTGCGTGATGGGTACCGAATGGAAGAAGAAAGTTAGTTTTTTCGATATTATGGATGATCCATCACGGTTCAAAAGCGATGTTTTGTAGCATACCGTGGTCATGGTGGTACGTAGAATATCGTTTGTGTTTATCAACATTGTTATTCAAGTTTATTTTAGTGTTGTTAATTCATAAATCGTACTAGTGTATTTCATTACAGTGCAAGTGCTTGTAATGAAATTATGTAAGGAAAAAGTTGTAAATAAATTTATAAATGTTGAAACCTTAAGAAATTAGAATCTCTGCCGAAATTGGACCCATCTTATATGCGTCAGAATTTAGGATAAAAGAAAAAACTTGAAAAATTTAGGGTAAAAGAAAAAAAAAACTTAAAACATTTTTAAGAGCGAAGAACACAAAGCAAGAAATGGTGATAAAGTTTGAGACGAAAGAAGGAAAGAAGACGACAGTGTCCTCGAGAAAACCAAACCACACGTTGCTCTCCTAAGCCTGCATTTATAATCAGTAGTTTAATAAAGATTAAAAGAAAATGATAGAATAAGTTAGCTGTAAACTTTGATTATTACCTTATTTGCAATGTTGTTGGAGAGCCAATCAAGTCCCTCATAAAGCCCTTCTCCAGAAGTAGCACATGTACTCTGTATGTACCTGTTAAAAATATCACCCATGATTTCAATCCGGTTTACATAATCCGATTTACATCAGGTTTCGTTCTTCTTTTTTTTGGCCTCACCAGTGTCGTTGACGGAGAGAGTGAAGCCCAAGTTTGTCAGTTATCTCAGCAGCGTTCATCGCGTTTGGAAGATCTTGCTTGTTAGCAAAGACGAGAAGCACAGCATCTCTTAACTCATCCTGCAATAGTTAAAAGGAAACATAACAAAACCATGTCAAACCAAAACCCATCTTCTTCATGTACACGTATGTACATAGAGAGAGAGAACGTCAGATATTTTGGTTTTTAAGTTTTACTTCGTTCAGCATTCTGTGAAGCTCGTCTCTAGCTTCCACAACACGATCACGGTCATTGCTGTCCACCACAAAGATTAGCCCTTGCGTATTCTGGAAGTAGTGCCTCCACAATGGACGAATCTGGATGAGCAAGTGAATTTTTTTGTCATATTGGATTTACCCAGGTATCATTTATCATAATGGGGTAGTAGTTCCTCGAGAATCAAGGATTATACAAAAATGCTGGTCTATCTGGAATTAGCTTATTTACTGTATAGAGTGATTGTTAATAAATGCAATAATGACAATACCTTGTCCTGACCCCCGACATCCCACACGGTGAAGCTGATGTTCTTGTATTCCACAGTCTCTACATTGAAACCTATACCAAAGACAAGAATTGTCAATTTCACAGCACTTCTTGTGTTAATCATAGTCATAAGCAATGAATAAAATTTGAAAACTTGTCAACAAGTAGATGTACACAGCATGGTAACCAAAAGACACAGCATGCTAACACATATCTAAAAATACCTATTCAAATTCCAAACTAAATTTCTCCAGAAGACAACCTCAAATAACAGAGTTTTACCCGATCAGTTGAGAGGAAGGCACAAATTGTCAATTTCAAAAACTAACATTAGAAGTGGAAAAGTAAGAAACTCACCAATGGTTGGAATCGTAGTGACGATCTCTCCAAGTTTGAGCTTGTACAGGATGGTTGTCTTACCAGCAGCATCAAGACCCACCATGAGGATACGCATCTCTTTCTTTGCAAATAGCCTGCTGAACAGCTTTCCGAAGGACAGCCCCATTTTCTCAAGCCTGTTCGGTGTTTCACATAATTCAATGTCTATCAGTTAACAAAACAAATCAGTTTTGATGCATCCTACGATCTCGCTAACGAATGCCCCTACGATTACAACTTCTCCTTGGATCTCATTCGTATAAGCAAGTCCCGATCAACTCATAACACTAAGAGAACTAGATTCCGATTAAAGGTGAGCACCCGATCTGAACAACAAACCTAGATATAACGACCATACAGATACAGATATAGCATAATTAAGGAAAGGAATCACAAGAAATCATGTCACATCCATACATAAATTTGGGTAGACACACAGATCTGGAAATGACGGACCCGGATAGCGGGATAGATAATCGAACAAACGATCGAGTAGAGCGAGAGAAAGACGTATTGAGCGAAGAACAGAGACTAACCGAGAGAAAAGGACTACGCCGAAGGAGACCTAGGCTTTTACTGTCGCCGATGGTCGTCCAAACAACAAGAAATGGTATTCGAACGTAAGAGGAGAAACGTGAAACGCAACAATTCTCTACTTATGCCAAAAGAGACAAATTTTAGCTATATAAAACTTTGGGTACAATAATGTTTCTTTTTCTTGAAGTGAAACATTTTGGGGATAGCTCAATTGGGAGAATGCAAGCTGAAGTGCTGAAGGGAGGTAGTGTGTTCGATCCCACCCTCACCGCATTTTTGTTTGTTTGTGTGATTGTGTTTCTGAAGATTTGCAAATGGGATGTTTCCTTCAGTTCTCTCCTACGCTTGGGCATATTAATCTGAACAAAAACTAACTTAGTTTGGTATTGGGTATTGGATAACAACCAAAAATACAAATTTTTACTACTTATAATTTTTGGACTCTGAATCACACGAATGGAATATACTCATAAAAAAAAACATAATTATCTTTACTTTAATTATAATTTTATTTTTTACGAGTAATAAATAATAATATATCAGTAGTAATAATAATAATAATAATATATCAGTAGTAATAATAATAATAATAATATATCAGTAGTGAAAATAATAATAATAATATATCAATAGTAAAAATAATAATAATAATATATCAATAGTGATAATAATAATAATATATCGTTTATGTTCTTATAAAATATTGATTATAATATGATTTATTTGTTTTGTTCAGATACTTTTTGAAACATTAGTCATAGATTTATTTTGATTAATTCGAATTATTTCAAACCAATCTAAATCCAATATGAAAAAACACAAAACTTTTTAAATTTATAATCGATTTATAATCTCAAACACATATAAAAAATCGAATCCAAAAACACCATATTTTATAGATTCCCATATAACTACCAATTTTCTAAAACAGAAAGAACCGAACCAAACCAAACTAAAAACCGAGCCAAACCAAATTAAAAAACTGACCCAAACCAAACCAAAAAACCGACCCAAACCAAACCAAAAAACAAACCCCAAACCAAACCAAAAAACAAACCCCAAACCAAACCAAAAAACAAACCCAAACCAAACCAAAGAAGTGACCCAAACCAAACCGAAGAAGTGACCAAACCAAACCGAAGAAGTGACCAAACCAAACCAAAAAACAAATCCAAACCAAATCAAAGAAGTGACCCAAACCAAACCGAAGAAGCAACCCAAACCAAACCAAAGAAGCGACCCAAACCAAACCAAAGAAGCGACCCAAACCAAACCAAAGAAGCGACCCAAGACCTATCCACCCTTTTGGTCTTTCTTACAACTGCACTCAGAAACAGAAAAACCATACGGTGGAGATATGGAACAGGATAACGAAGTAGTGTTTGTCAATTGTCCCATTTTTTAATCTCATGAGCTAGAATTTCCTTTTCTAAGGATCTTGAGCAATCAATTATCAAAAATCCATTTACAGGTGTGGGGATCCTAGTCAATCCGTCCTTGTCCTTGAAGAAATTGTAGTCACCTTTTAAAAACATTATTCGTGAAACAGGCTGGTTCAAAAGCTTAATAGCTGACTATGGCACGCCACTCAGAGTTCTGGTGTGGACCGTTGTCTCCTCTATCCCAACTGGAGATGGTTCCAAAAGGAATTCCTTGGCCTTGGTCCCTTGGTGCTTATGAGGATTGGACCGTGGTAAAGGTCTGTCTTAATATTGAATCTTCACAATTAACACACCCAACATGAACATATGACTAATGCCTAGAGTGACTTTGAAATCTTAGGAGATGCTTGAAGTCCCAACCGTTTACATAATTGGAGCCTTCATTCTTTGCTTCTTCTTATTCTTCTATTTATACTTATAACTACACGCGCAGAAACATCGAGCAGAATGCAAGATTTGTAGGGAACATGCAAGAGGTTTATAATCAAATGCAGACTCCATTACTATACCATCAGCATCAAGTAGACAGTCTCCTGTGTATTTTTTTTCACTTTGTCCATAGAATTTATATGGTTTCAGACTGAAATGAGTATAAATTATCTATTCTGCAGGATCCGAAAGGGCTAAGAGAATCAGCACTCTAAGCGAAGACATGAAACTCTTCTGCAGAATCTGATTTACATGTGAATACTTTTTAATTCTAAATCATCAAATTTGATAAGAAGAAATGATTGAATAAGTTGCTCCAATCAATGAGTATACTTACTGAATGATCAACAACGTAATATCCATAAACCTAGAAATTTCATTAATTAAATACGAGATCCAAAATTCAACATCAAATCCACGATAACAAGAAAAAACCTTGTAATAATTCCCAAATCGAAAATGTTTAAAAGGAGAGTGTGTGTGTCTGTGAGAGAGAGAGAGGGAGAAAAAAAACAATTTACCGCTTTAAGAGATCATTCGGCGGTTTCCTCTTTCTGGTAGACGTAAGTTAGTCCACACTTGCCGCAATAATGACGATCAAAGTGACTAGCCATGAAAGTTCCGGCTCCGCAAGTTGCGTTAGGGCACTCTTTCCTTAGACGCTGAACCTTTCCAGACCCATCGACTTTGTAGAACTGAAGAACAGAGAGTTTCACCTTCTTGTGCTTGTGCTTGATCTTCTTTGGCTTCGTGTAGGTCTTCTTCTTCCTCTTTTTCGCTCCACCACGAAGACGGAGAACGAGATGAAGTGTAGATTCCTTCTGGATGTTGTAGTCGGCGAGAGTGCGACCGTCTTCGAGCTGTTTCCCGGCGAAAATCAATCGTTGCTGGTCCGGTGGGATTCCTTCCTTGTCTTGGATCTTCGCTTTGACATTATCGATGGTGTCGGAGGATTCGACCTCAAGGGTTATGGTCTTCCCCGTTAGGGTTTTCACGAAGATCTGCATCTTTGAGGCAAAAGCGAAACGGCGGCAGAAGGAAAAAAAGTTAGAATGGCAACAATTATGTAGAAGGGATTCCAAGGGCTTTGGACTACGTAAAAGCTGAATTACTTAACTACCCTTATCTTCCGGGAAGTTACTTACTGAAACGTATTTGGTTTTTATGGGCCTTCACTGAATCTCTTGGGCCACAGGTCCACTAATAATTTAAAACAAAAGTACAGTGGAGATGCAGGGAATCGAACCCTGTGCCTCTCGCATGCAAAGCGAGCGCTCTACCATATGAGCTACATCCCCAACTTTGATTTTAATTTGTATAAACCACAAATTGTTGGAATGTTTGACTGGACATTATATGATTCGTCTTCATCTTTGCCTTTTTGTCTACCCCTCTTAGAGCCCTAGATCTCTGCCCATCATCTCGTTGTTCTCGCTTCGAAACGATTCTCAATCCCAAATTCAGGAAGAAACATGGATGATAGCTGTGCAGTCTGCGCCGAAAATCTCGAATGGGTTGCTTACGGATCTTGTGGTCACCGTGAGGTTTGCTCCACATGCGTCGTTCGTCTCCGTTTTGTCCTGGGCGATCCTCGCTGCTGTATTTGCAAAACTGAGTCTCATGTCGTCTTTGTCACCAAGGTTCTTAGGAATTCTACTTCTTAATTTCACCTCTGATGAAAAAAATGTTATCGGAGTTATTCTTTTTTCGTCGGATAGATATTTGATTTTAATAGAGTTTATGATTTCAATAACCTAATAGCGAAGAAACGTATCTAAGAATGAGCGCTTCTATCGCTGCCAATGGATGCTTAACGGGTTTCCGGGAAAAAATTGCAGGCATTGGGTGATTACACTAGGACGATCAATGACTTCTCGACCTTCCCATCAGCACCAAAGGAGGGTAGAGTAGGAGGAGGGTTCTGGTATCATGAAGACACTCAGGCTTTCTTTGATGACTTGGATCAGTACAGGATGATCAAAGCTATGTGTAGACTCTCGTGCAGTGTTTGTGACAAAACAGAGGATCAACCTAGAGAAGGAGGACCAAGGCATCGAATGCGAATTAAGAGTGTTGAACAGTTGAAAGGTCATTTATATCATAAGCACAAATTGCATATGTGCGGTTTATGTCTCGAAGGACGTAAGGTGGAAGCTCCAAAACTTCATATGTGCAGCTTATTTGCTATGATCTTTCTCGGACTTTTGCACATTTTTTTACGTCTCTTTGTCTCTCTCTACATGGACAGATATTCATAGGTGAACAAAAGTTGTATACTAGGGTACAACTTAACCAACACATACACACTGGTGACTCTGAAGTTGATGGGAGTGAAAGTGAAAGGGGAGGCTTCGCTGGACATCCTATGTGTGAATTCTGTAGGAATCCATTCTATGGCGATAATGAATTATATACTCACATGTCTACAGAACATTACACATGTCATTTATGCCAAAGGTAATGGCAATTTATATTTATGAATCTTAATTTTGAGAGCGTGTAACCTGATCGACTTCAATATCCAATATAGGTCGCATCCAGGACAATATGAGTATTACAAAAACTACGATGACTTGGAGGTAAACATCAACCATTTTCGTTATTGGGTAGGGTAAACCGTTGCTGCATATGTTCTGACTCTACATGTTTTTGCAACAGATTCACTTCCGTAGAGACCATTTCCTTTGTGAGGACGACTCCTGTCTTGCTAAGAAGTTCATAGTCTTCCAAAACGAATCAGAGTTGAAAGTAAACATTTTTAGTGAATTTCTTATTCTTCTTATATGAGTTCTGCTCTCTGGTTTTATTAAGTATTGATTTTTGTTTTGCAGAGACATAACACTATCGAGCATGGAGGTAGAATGTCTCGGTCGCAGAGAAGTGCTGCATTGCAGGCATGCAGGCCCTCTTGCTGTTTTTCTGTGTTAATTTATACTCTATTTTGCTTGCCTATTGTTTAATATTGTGATTCCGCTACAGATACCAACGAGTTTCCGATACCGACGGGGAAATGACCAAGAGAATCGTCGTGGAAGAGCCCGATCTTTTCGTCGTGAGCCTGGAGATGATGAATATAATCTTGCAGTTCATGCTGCTCTTCGCTTATCTGAGGCTGAGTATTCTCCGCAAGAGCCTGCTCCCCCACCCTCAAGTGCACCACCTGGATTTTCTGAGAACAACAGACACATTGTTGATGAGGATGCTCTTATTCAACCAATGGAATCTCTATCAACTACAGATACCGAAACCTCTTCGCGGTATCTTCAAGCTGTAGGCAGCTCTGGTGGTGGGGGTTCACGTTTTAGAGAATCTGCTTTTCCTCCTCTTTTAGGTCAACCGATATCTGGACAGAACTTGGAGAGATTGCCTACTAACACCATGGCTGCTCGTCTAAGACGCCAAACAAATCCAACTTCTACCGTTATATCTACTGCTACTGTTAGTCCTTCTCATGCATGGCCAGCGGTTAACCGTGGCCCAGCACAAGGAGCTAATACAGCTGGCGGTGACAATTTTTCTTCGGGATGGCCAGCCGTAGGTCGCACACCTGTACAAGCGACTAGCTCTTCTGTCCAATCTAGGTCCCATGCCAGAGTCTCACAGCCTAGACCTCTTAATTCTGCAGTTACGCAGGCTGCTCGTAATGCAGATAAGATTCCTCAGTCATCCTCAGCCCCTAATCTCTCTGATACAAGATCATTTCAGCCTTCTCACTCTGATTTTCCTCCAGTTTCTTCTGCTGTTGTGCCAAATTACAGGACATTACCCACCATTACACAGAGTTCTTCGAACACCCAACCGCCTCCAGATGTACAGTCTGCCAATAAGTCACTGATTGAGAAAATGCGCTCTGCACTTGGCCATGATGAAAATGTATTTATGGCCTTTAAAAACGTGTCAGGACAGTACCGTCAAGGTTCAATTGATGCAAGAACCTACTTGGAGTATGTTAAAGGTTACGGACTGTCTCACTTGGTTGTTGATCTTGCTAGACTCTGCCCTGATCCCAAAAGACAGAAGGAACTCATTGATACCCACAGTGCCAGTTTGAAAGAAGGCGACACAAAGGTGAATGGTCAGGCTTCTGCACAAAGCTCTTCACAAGCTAAAGAGAGTCAAGGTACAAAGAAAAACAAGGGGAAAGCTGTGAAGGTTGTTGATCCGAAGGAATCATTAGCAGATAGCTTTATGGACACAGTGAGGAGATTGCAGTCCTCACAGAATGCTCAGGAGGAGAAAGAAGAAGAAGAGGGGATATCCAAAGATAAAAATCAATACAGGTCAGACAAAGGGAAATCAAAAGTAGCAGGAACGGATTCTTCTTCAACTGGAAGCAAGAAGCAGCAAAAAAAAACCTCGAAGTTTCACAGAGTACGGCTTGGTGATGGATCAATAGCTGCGCTACTTAACAACCCTAACAATGAGCCTGAACTAGAATCAAAGGATGATCATTCTAATAGTAACCAGAATCAGACTAGTGGAGGGTTACCGGTTCGTGGTGTTTGGCGTAAAGGTGGTGCGAAACTTTTCTCTTAAAATATTATTTCTCTTTGGTGATTTTGGTTTTCTGTGGAGGGTGGAAAGGTCTGATAACACCCCCACCCCCAAAAAAGATGCCTGGTTCTCTCATTTTGTAATACAGTGAGAAACATTGCATTTTGAGGATTCTGAGAGAAGATTGGTGTTCGACTTTTATTTTTCTTTAATGAAAAATTGTGACTTTTTTGGTTTCAAATGGCGGTTTTTTTTACTCTCGAAACCGCTCTGTTTACAAAGGCTAGGGCTTCTTCGTTTTTCTCTATATTCACTGTTGAGTATTGCTAAACCACCGATATGAAATTTCTATTTAAATAATGGAGCTAAAAAGTCAGAAATTTAAAATGAAAACCAAGATTTATGAGTGGAAGTTTGATTTCGCTTCTCTGTAATTAGCTTTATTTTAAAAAAACTCAGTGAACCAGTTGAAAAAAAAGATGAGAAGAATTCCATACATTACGAAAGGATTCGATTACACAAGATACGACTCGCAAACCATTATTTTCGAAATATAAATATGCAACATGATTCTAAATAGTATGTGTTCTAGAGGGTTCATGCTTGATTTTTTATGGAAGTTGTGGAGTTTTTAAACTGGTCTTTATGAGTACTGGGTTTTTATCTTTCCAAAAATACTAAATTGTAATCAGCAAATGAGTCTATAATTAAACAAAAAGGGCATATAACAGTTCTGGTTTCTGTGATGTAATCAATAATCGATTAAAACCGCCGAATCTGTAATTAGAGAGAGAGAGAGACGTGGAGAAAACACAAGAACACACGCTTATTTGATTTTGATTTGCTTTTCTCTCCCTCAACATCTTCCCTTATCAAAGCCAAACCCATACCTGAAATCAGCCTAACATGTCATTAACTCTTTTCTCCAAAGTTTTCCGGTATAACCATATGAATTCAAGTCGTAATTTTTACGATATGCTTTAGTCAAATACCATTTTTACTTATATGCTCTGATACTAATCAAATTTATCTAGAAAGAAAAATGTGTGTGTATATAACATTAGTACAATAAAAAAAAGTAACCTACTTATTCAATGATTCAAAATGTTGTGCTCAAAGAGACTATGGATCAAGGAAGGAAAGGATTGTGAGACGGGAAAGTCTGTTTTTGCAGATTATATGCCCTGCAAATGCCAAAAAAGAACCAATAAATACCAACGATAAAAATTTATCTAAAATTTAGTAGTATTAAAGGATCTTACCGATAAACCAGCATAAAGATTAAAAAAAATACATGTGGAAACTGACCTTTTAGCTTTGATTCCACCAAGCCCGACGGTTCCAAGGACGATCACAAGGAAAGGTGCACCGATCACCCATGCGTTACCTCTTTTGGCAAATGCATATGTGCGTGGAACTCCGTTCTTAACCACCCTCGAATACACACCTTATCAATGTTACAAACTAAGAATGTCATCAATATGTAACCCCACTATGCTTAGTTTTAACACATACTGAAAGTTGAGTTTTTTTTTCTTCACCTCCACTGGAATATTTTTGGCCTTTAACATCACCTGCAAAGAGAAACCAATGTGGAACGTAGAAAGCTTGATTTTTTACTAGAGATAATGGTTGATGAATATGTAATGCTACATTCTGTAAAAACAGAGGGAGTGTGTCTTGATATGCTAGAATTGTTATTGCTAGACCAGAGTACTCTTTTTCACTCTTCCAACGACAATAGCTCCAAGGACTCAATCTGAAATATCTACTAGGAAATAAAAAAAGAAACATGGAGACTGCACTAGACTTGATGAACAGCATACTGTTGCATTGGGTTGTTCATCCAATTTATCATCTACTGTAAACTGATAAACAAAATGATGTAGAAACACAAACACTCTCTTTGAAAATGTACTAGCTCATTTGAGTTTTTGCAGATCATGATTCTTATATATAAACAGGTTTGACAAAACTCAATCTCAGTAAATTACCAGACTCAAGGCAAGAGTAAGCCTCAGATATCTGCAACAATCGAAAAAAATTGAATTATTTGTTAGAAGAAGAAGATAAATAAAAGAATGGTAAATCCGTTTAAAAAGTTACAAGTGCGTATAAAGAAGAAACTTAACACTCACCGATTTGAACTTGGACTCTGCACCGAGCTTCTGATCATCTGGAAATAGGTCAGGATGTGATTCCCATACTTTCTTCCGGTAAGCAGCTTTAACCTACGGAATCAAATCAAAACCGTAACATATCGCAGTTCGCAGACCAAACGAGACACAACTTATGATACCCAACTAAATTCACCGAATCAAACAATCGAGCCAAAACCCTAAGTAACGAATTCTATGATCGAACATTCCACAGAAAATCTCCAAAATCAAAGATAATTGGATAAGAAAGAGACCTGAGAAGGATGGGGACGAGAATTGGGAGGAAAACCGAGCAAGATCTTGGCTTCCTCAATCTGCATTTTCCCGCGTCTACGTTACTGTCTATCGGAGTCGGTCCAATTATACCGACACCTCAATTTTCGCTTCAGGCTCTCGCTCTTATAGCTTGGACACGTGTCAATCTCACCACCAGTATTATTTTCGCTCGTCATAAAATATATTTGAGCTACATTTTTTTCTCTCCATGAAACTGAAAGAAGGATTACAATAGTGTTATTAGTTTGTTCGCCGCAATCGGTTGCGGCTGCGGCTGCGGTCAATGTTGCGACTCGACTGCAGCAGATATTGTTCATTTGTCTGCCGCCGACAGTTGCAGTTGCGTTTGATTGCAGATTTTTATTCGTACCGCTGTTTTAATCAGCGGTCGAAAAAATTGCGACGCACGACGAAGCGTCTGACCGCTGCGTCTGTCACAAATATCTACGGCAACTAAACGAACAACAATCTTCCGCACTCCCAACCGTAAGAATCTGCTACTGCCAAACGAACATGACCAAGATGATGTTAAATCAAGCTTGCTTAGCAATCCGAATAACATATTTAAACGCTGTGTTGAAAGCTAAGTCCCCGAACACATTGCTTGATCTGTTTTGGCTCGGGTACATATGGTTATAATATGAGACAAAACTAATTGAATTATTTTGCATGTATAGAAAATGTGACATCACGTCTCTTCCTGATTTTGCTTTCGAGAAAAAGATAGGTCATGTTTCTTTGTCAGCTGCGGCAGCGGCATCGGTAGATTTTTGTTCGTTTATATGCCACATGTACTTGCGGTAGACACAGCAATCAGACGCTTTGTCATGTGTCGCAATTTTTTTGACCGTTGATTAAAACAACGGTACGACTAAAAATCTGCGATCAACCGTAACCACAACCGCCAACGACATACAAACGAACAACATTTATCACAGCCGCAGCCGTAAAATTGACCGCAGCTGCAGTCTGCGGCGACCAAACGAACAAAACTATAGAATTAGGTCTATACCAATGTCCCGTTTAGAATTATGTTTTCAGGTGTATTGATAATATGAGTCTGATACATACAATAGCTCATTGCTTGACTACTTAAATTTTACTCATAGGAAGAGGTTGCATTTTTTTAAAAGTTTCATGAGTATCTTCTAGTGTATATATGATTTCGGTTTTCAGTTGTACGTAGAATCATTTTAATAACTAATAGACACTAATATCGAATATTTCAATTTTTCTTAATGATATATATACCAATCATATATACTTTGATACCGTCAAGTTAAAAGTAAAATTAAAATAACAAAGAAGAATGTAGAAAGGGAGAAGACCGAGCGAAAAGAATGAGAAAAGGAAAAAAAAACATAGAACAAGAGAAAGGCTTGTGAAAGCATCATACTTTTGAGAAGTATTAACATTTGTATAGGAAATTCAAGAAGTATTATTTATTCTCATGAGAATGAATGTACATGATAATAACATTTGTATAGGAAATGAATTACCCTAATTATTTACTAACCAAATCATATGACATAAATACAAATCTCTATAATTATGTTAACAAGATTTTCATTGATGATATGAATCTTCTAAATCCTCTTTTAAATCCTCTTTTAAATCCTCTTATAGGTATAATTAAGTAATCTACCACAAACTATTAATTCATTTTAAATTAAATTAAATTTTTATTTTTAGTAATCGAACTTACACCTCTTGATCAGGACATAATCAAATCATCTAGTGGTGACAACAAATTAACTGATATCCAAAAATTGACAAGGGAATTTTTAGCCATTCAACGACGACGACCTTGAATCTCTCCCTCCATGAAAAACTCATGCAAACCCTAATTTTAGAAACTAGGATTCCTATATAAGAATGTGTCAGCAGTGAACCATAATCTCCACCAGCCCCATTAATAATCTATCGGGCTCTGTTTGAATAAAAATCCCCACCCTCTCCTATTTACCTCCAGAATAAAACCAGGAGGGAGAGAAAAATAATACATAAAAAAGGAAAAAAAATCCAAAAAGGGGAAATAAAAATAAAATAAATAAAAAATGGCTGTAGGAAAAATTGTGGTATCCGTGGCTTCGATCCTTCTAGTGGTGGGTGTTGCCATAGGAGTTGTCACTTATGTTAATAAAGGCGACGGTGGCAATGGTCCTCTGAATCCGCATCAGAAAGCGGTTCAGACAATTTGTCAGTCAACTACAGACAAAGGCTCGTGCGTGAAAACTCTCGAGCCTGTCAAAAGCGACGATCCAAGCAAGCTTATCAAAGCATTCATGTTGGCTACAAAAGACGCGATCACAAAGTCCTCAAACTTCACGGCTTCGACCGAAGGAGGCATGGGGGCCAATATAAACGTGACTAACAAAGCCGTTCTTGATTACTGCAAGAGAGTGTTGTCCTACGCTCTCGAGGATCTTGAGACCATCGTTGAAGAAATGGGTGAAGATCTTCAGCAGAGTGGAACTAAGCTTGACCAGCTTAAACAATGGTTAACCGGAGTTTTCAATTACCAAACCGATTGTCTTGACGACATTGAGGAAGTGGAGTTAAGGAAAATCATGGGTGAAGGAATCGCCAACTCCAAGGTTTTGACCAGTAATGCTATCGACATCTTCCATTCCGTTGTCACCGCCATGTCCCAAATGGGTGTCAAGGTCGATGATATGAAGAACATAACCATCGGAGGAATCGGAGCCCCTGCACGTCGTCTCCTTGAAGACAACGACTCAAAGGGACTCCCCAAATGGTTTTCCGGAAAAGACAGGAAACTTATGGCTCAGGTAGGACGCGGTGGCGATGCAGCTGTTGCCGGTGAAGATGGTATCGGTGAAGGCGGTGGTGGTGGCGGTAAGATCAAGGCCACTCATGTAGTGGCTAAAGATGGAAGTGGACAGTTTAAGACCATTTCCGAGGCGGTTAACGCTTGCCCGGAGAAAAACCCTGGACGTTGCATTATCCATATCAAGGCTGGTATCTACAACGAACAAGTGACTATCCCTAAGAAGAAGAACAACGTATTCATGTTTGGTGATGGTGCTACACAAACCATCATCACATTTAACAGAAGTGTTAAACTTAACCCAGGAACCACTACTTCACTCAGTGGCACAGTTCGTAAGTCCCATTTAAAATTAATTATAAAACTTCTTTTATTTTGTTAATGATATGTTGCACTACTAAATATATATACGCACATGCATGTATGCAGAGGTTGAATCTGAGGGATTCATGGCGAAATGGATCGGGTTTAAGAACACTGCTGGTCCATTAGGACACCAAGCGGTCGCACTCCGCGTGAATGGAGACCGTGCGGTCATATTCAACTGTAGATTTGACGCATACCAAGACACACTCTACGTTAACAACGGACGACAGTTCTACAGGAACATTGTTGTATCTGGTACAGTCGATTTCATCTTCGGAAAATCCGCGACCGTGATCCAAAACTCTCTAATCCTCATCCGAAAGGGTACTCCCGGACAATCTAACTACGTAACAGCCGACGGTAACGAAAAGGGTACAGCGGTCAAGATCGGTATCGTTCTCCACAACTGCCGTATCATGCCGGACAAGGAGCTCGAAGCTGACAAGCTAACCATCAAATCGTACCTAGGACGGCCGTGGAAGCCATATTCCACCACTGTTGTTATTGGAAGCGAGATTGGTGATGTGATTCAGCCACAAGGATGGAACGAATGGCAAGGAGAACAGTTCCACAAGACTGCTAGATACATTGAGTTCAACAACCGTGGGCCAGGATCTAACACCGCTACGAGGGTTCCTTGGGCTAAGGTGGCTAAGGCTGCAGCTGAGGTTGAAGGTTTCACTGTCGCTAACTGGGTTGGTCCGGCTAATTGGATTCAAGAAGCCAATGTGCCTGTTCAGCTTGGTTTGTAAGAAAAAACAAAAAAAGCAACGAATAAAACAGTATGTGATCATGTAAAGGTAACGATACGACCTCGTCTCTCGGTTCAGGGCTCTTTTTGATTACTACTAATTATAGGGTTCTAGACGTTTTGGGATGATGTTTTGTATAAGGTTGCTTTTCTTTCACATATATACTTGGTGAAAAAGTAAAAAGAAAAATTTATATATGTTATGTTTCAGTTCATTTTTTATTTATTAAATAATGAATTTCTTTTAATTAACCACTTTGATGTGTGTGTATATCCCTACATTTTTCTATTACAATATGAACTAATCACGACTGATAAATAAAATCGAAACTAAAATACTAGTAAAATTAAGCAAACAAGAAATTTTAGAGGTGTGATTGTAACATTTATACGTGCATCCCAAATATGTGAAGTTCGACTTCACCGCCACTTGTCCAGATGCAGGTAATTTGATTCCAAATGTCCAATCTGGATTTGGTATAAATCGGTACACCGGTTAAGTTAAGAAACTATTAGAAACTAAACCGGTTTCGTATCCAATTACGTTAAACGAACCGTTTTTTTTTTCTGTATTTTCAGGTAACCCAATTCACTTGCGGCGGTTTTGTAATGGGCCTTAGATTCTGCCTTCACGCAATTCGGGACGGCCTTAGAGCGGCCCAATTTGTAAATGCCGTCGGCGGAGTCGCCTGTGGCAGGACGAATCTCGGCGTTTCTCCCGTCTGGCGTAGGGATTTCATTCCACAGTACCACCGTGCGGTCCGTGCGAACGATGTCATATCTCCGGTAAAACTCTCCGCCAGTAGCCACGAAATCGCAAAGGATAAATCGGCATTTGATGTTGTGAAATTGATCAAACAAGCTACCAAAGGAATTCAGGAATTTCGTCAACGGCGACGGAGACGAGGCAGATCTGTTCGCGCCGGCGGTAGGATACAAGACGCTGGTTCTTATCGGAGTGGGGAAAATTAGGGTTTAATCAGGTGGATTATGGATGGGGTTCTCCACTACACGTGGCACCAATCCAAGGGTTGAGTATTGTCCCTGCTGGCATCATAGGATCGATGCCTTTGCTAATAAAGCCACAAAGGTGTACGCTTGATGACGTGGTGCGCCAGTTGTTCTTGGACCTAATAATGAAAAGTAAGTATTTATATATCTTAACAAAATGAAATAATCACAAAATCCGAAAGATAAAACAAATGATTTATACGTGAAATTGATTAACGAATACTACAATTCATTGGCTGCTTGAAAAGTTGAAATTTGATTCGTTACGTAATGAAATGCAAAGCACACATAATATAAAAATACAAAAGAATATCTAAGCCCCGGCAAGTAAAGAAATGTCATGCAAGTTGCATAAAATAGTCAAATATGATGATTAGTATTGTAATATAAAATAACGCTAGTGGCCAAATGTTTATACTGCATGAACAAATATGATTAATAGTTAGTCAAACTAAATTTGAAAGAAAAATCGTTTGGAAGAAATATTTTTCTTTTATAGTTCTTTATTCTCTTTCTTAGAAGCTTCCTCTGATTCTACTCAATAAAGTTTAGTGGACCAATTGAAAAAAAACTGATCGATTCCAGTTTTACCTTTTTTTTTTTTTAATATAGAACTAGATTTACACCGACATTTTTTTTTGGGAAAAATATTCATATATTATATTTAATTATTTATTTTTATTTAAAATATTTTTTTAAAAAAATAATACTAATTATACAAATAAAATATACAATAAAAATCAGATTATACAAATAAATTAAATTATCAATATCTTAAAAAAATAATATTATTAAATAGGTAAAAAATTTAGATGTAATAAATATTGAATTATTATAAAATTTGGTTTTATTTTTTGTTTGACTAATTTTTAAAAAATTAATATTTTATTTTATATTATGTTTGTATTTTATGTTAAAATATTAAGTATTTACATATAGTATAATAATAAATATTGGTCTAATCTCATTTTTGTAAATACTATAGTAAATTATGTCTTATATAATATTTGCTTTAAAATCTCTCATGGATTGAGACGTCAGCATGACATATTTGTAAATCACACGTAAAATTAAGGTTTTTCTGATAAAATGTTTCTCAAATAATATATTAGAGATTCTTGAAATCAAATATATGATACTCAATTAAGCTAGTTTAAAATGGTATTTAGTATCATCGTGAAAATAATTTTTGGTCTTGATTTATAATAATCCAATAATAAGAATATGAACACATATTTTAAAAAAATTACTAGAATTTCGTGATATGACCATACTATCTGATGTATAAATAATGCTAGAAACAATGTGGTGTTATAAATATGTTACATTGTTAATGCGTAATTTGTTCGAGTATTAGAAATCAAGGCTATGTATAAGCTATATTGCTTTCTAGAAGATCATATATGCTTTTGTTTTTTCATGTGAAAATTTAATAATTTGGAGATAACTCTATTGTTTTGCACATGAATATGCAAATTGAAGCTTATTATGCAATGACCGGAAAAAAATAGTAAGATTTATCCGCAGAGAGGGGGCCAGACCACTTGGCCTCTACCCGTTCACGTCACGTATAATAATAAGGTCGTTTTTGACGACTCTAATTCATGTTTCTCGAAGTAGGTCCCTTAATCCACTTAAATCAATTCAAACACTACTCTACACGAATTAACAAGTGAAATTACGTGTTCTTCAAATTGGAAAATCCTCTGCATTTTTTCCAAGTAAAGAACAAGCGTCTATATTTTCTGCCATTTTCACAGAAAGTCTCTGATTTTAAGGTACATATGCTTCTGGAATGAAGTTTATTTTCTACTTGTGATCTTTTATCTATCTAACTTTTTGTTGTATAGATCTTAAATTTCGGTTGGAAATCTTGAGCTTTAGCTTTCTTAATGCGCTTTTTGATCAAAATATTTATAAAATATATTATGGAATTCAGAGGAAGGATACACCAAATCATCGTGAAGAATTTGTCTGTATTTGAAAGAATAAAGAATATGAACACATGATGAAAATTACTAGAATTTCGTGATATGACCATACTATCTGATGTATTATAAATATGTTTACATTGTTAATGCGTAATTTGTTCGAGTATTAGAAATCAAGGCTATGTATAAGCTATATTGCTTTCTAGAAGATCATATATGCTTTTGAAAGAGTTCTTTTTCATGTGAAAATTTAATAATTTGGACTTAAATTTCGGTTGGAAATCTTGAGCTTTAGCTTTCTTAATGCGCTTGTTTTTGATCTTTCAAACAGGATCATTATAAGACAACAGATACTGTTATGGAATCAGAGGAAGGAGTGAAGGTGAAATCACCAAACAGGGCAGAAGCAGAGGCCTCAAACTCGAAAACCCCTGAAGAAGGAAAAGAAGTTAAGACAGAGTCTGTTCTGAAAGAAGAGAAAAAAACAGAGAAGAAGAAAGGAGAAGATGATGAGAAGACCAAAACGGTGCCGTTTCACAAGCTCTTTGCCTTTGCAGATTCTTTGGACATCATTTTGATGATCCTCGGGACTATTGGCGCTGTGGGTAATGGTCTTGGCTTCCCTATCATGACTATCTTGTTTGGAGATGTGGTTGATGTGTTCGGTCAAAACCAAAACAATTCAGATGTTTCTGATAAGATCGCCAAGGTGATGATCAAATTAGCTTCCATTCTTTTACCTTTGTTGTTTATAACCACAATGATTGAGGTCTTTTAATACAATTTACTCGCAGGTGGCTCTGAAATTTGTATACCTTGGACTTGGAACTTTAGTGGCAGCTCTTCTCCGTAAGAATTCCCTGATACTTTATGAAATCTTTCGTGAAGTTTAGTGTTTGAATGCGAAAGATTTGATCTTTATTGGTATTTGTTTTTGTATATAATCAGAGGTTTCTGGTTGGATGATCTCTGGGGAGAGACAAGCTGGTAGAATAAGGAGTTTGTATCTGGAAACCATATTGAGACAAGACATTGCCTTCTTCGACACCGAAACCAACACTGGAGAAGTTGTTGGAAGAATGTCAGGTGACACTGTCCTGATACAAGACGCCATGGGAGAGAAGGTAACATATACAAATTTTGAATAGTTTTTTTGTGTGTGCGAAACCGAGAGATCTATAATTCATCTAGGTTTACATTTTTGCAGGTTGGTAAGGCTATACAATTGGTATCAACGTTTATTGGTGGATTTGTGATAGCTTTCACGGAAGGATGGCTTCTTACATTAGTCATGATATCTTCAATTCCACTTCTAGTAATGTCTGGCGCAGCTCTTGCTATCGTCATTTCGAAAATGGCTTCTCGTGGACAAACTTCTTATGCGAAAGCTGCGGTTGTAGTTGAGCAAACAGTTGGGTCTATAAGAACAGTTGCTTCTTTTACCGGAGAGAAACAAGCGATAAGCAATTACAATAAGCATCTTATCTCTGCTTATAGAGCAGGTGTGTTTGAAGGAGCTTCCACAGGGCTTGGTCTCGGTACACTCAACATTGTCATCTTTTGCACTTATGCCTTAGCAGTTTGGTATGGCGGGAAGATGATACTAGAGAAAGGGTACACAGGAGGACAAGTACTCATCATCATCTTCGCAGTTCTAACCGGTTCCATGTGAGCTTCCTTCTTCATCACGACACTTTTTGGTCCTTAAATCTTGCAATCTGATTTTGTTTTTTTCTTGTTAATTTCAGGTCGTTAGGACAAGCATCACCTTGTTTAAGCGCATTTGCAGCTGGTCAGGCCGCGGCATACAAAATGTTCGAAACAATCAAAAGAAAACCAGAGATTGATGCTTCAGATACAACTGGGAAATTGCTTGATGATATTAGAGGAGATATAGAACTTAAAGATGTCAACTTTAGTTATCCAGCACGACCAGAAGAGCAGATCTTTCGAGGGTTTTCGCTCTCTATCTCGAGTGGTTCGACCGTGGCTCTAGTTGGGCAGAGCGGAAGTGGGAAATCTACTGTTGTGAGTCTTATTGAGAGGTTTTATGATCCACAAGCCGGTGAAGTCCGAATAGATGGGATTAACCTTAAGGAGTTTCAGCTAAAATGGATTAGAAGCAAAATAGGACTTGTGAGTCAAGAACCGGTTTTGTTCACTTCAAGCATAAAGGAAAACATCGCCTACGGGAAAGAAAACGCAACAACGGAAGAGATTCGTAAGGCTACAGAGCTTGCAAACGCATCTAAATTCATCGACAAGCTTCCTCAGGTTGAGAAATAATTCACCATTCCTTTCTTCTATTTTTCATTTTGATGGATGTAACTAAATTAACTGTAAATTTCAGGGCTTAGATACGATGGTAGGAGAACACGGGACTCAGCTTTCCGGTGGACAGAAACAGAGAATTGCAGTGGCTAGAGCAATTCTGAAAGATCCAAGAATCTTGCTTTTAGATGAAGCAACGAGCGCGCTCGATGCAGAGTCTGAGAGGATTGTTCAAGAAGCTCTTGACAGGATCATGGTTAACCGAACAACTGTTGTTGTCGCTCACAGATTGAGCACCGTGAGAAACGCAGACATGATTGCCGTGATTCATCAAGGCAAGATCGTAGAAAAAGGTAAAGTTAAAATTCTTACACACACATATCATGTATATGCATATATATGTGCAATCCTTTTTGATAGTAAGTGCTGATCATAAACTTATGATGATCAGGTTCTCACTCTGAGCTCCTAAGAGACCCCGAAGGAGCGTATTCTCAACTCATACGTCTACAAGAAGAAAATAAAAAATCTGACGATTCAACAGATGATCAGAAGATATCAATGGAGTCTATGAAACGGTCTAGTTTGAGAAAGTCATCGCTAAGCCGGTCTTTAAGCAAAAGATCGTCTTCTTTCTCTATGTTTGGGTTTCCAGCAGGTATAGACGCAAACAATGAAGCCAAACCAGAGCAAGGTGAGGCTTCTACTCCGATGAAAGAAGAAGAAACCAAACACAAGAAAGTATCGTTCCTTAGAGTCGCTGCTCTAAACAAACCAGAGATTCCAATGCTTAC
>CM032157.1:89874-147032 GCA_018901935.1 Pugionium cornutum
TACAAATAAACTATATATTGCAGTGAAGACTTCAAAGATTTTGCAGCCATATGTTTCGAAGAATTTGGCGACCGTGTGAAATTGTGGGTCACACTAAACGAGCCATGGGTCTATAGTATTGGTGGTTATGATACAGGACGAAAAGCGCCCGGACGTGCCTCCAAATACATGAATGATGCAGCTGTTGCAGGAGAATCTGGCCTAGAGGTCTATACCGTTAGTCACAATCTACTTCTGGCTCACGCCGAAGCAGTTGAAGTCTTCAGAAACAATCCCAAAGTATGGAAACAATACATTTGATTTGCACTTTTAATTAGTCTTTGAGAACACATTTATTAATAACGTTACTTTTTTTGTTTGAATCACACATAAACAGTGTAAAGATGGCAAGGTTGGTATCGCGCATTGTCCTGTATGGTTTGAGCCTTATGACTCGAACTGCCCTGATGATAAAGAAGCATGTGAACGAGCCATGGAATTCATGTTCGGATGGTGAGTGTCTTTTTCTTTGAAAATTATATACACACACATTAATTGTAGATATATATATTTGTTATTGATTGAATCTTTAATAGGCATATGGATCCAACGGTGTACGGAGATTACCCTGAAGTTATGAAGAAATCTATTGGAAAAAGATTGCCAACATTTACAACAGCTCAATCAAAGAAGCTAAGAGGATCTTTTGACTTCGTTGGAGTGAATTATTACAGTGCTTTCTACGTAAAAAGTATTGCTGAAGTGGACCATAACACTCCTAATTGGAGATCAGACGCACGCATCGAATGGAGAAGTAAGTGTAATTTTTGCTCACAAGCTGTTTAATTAGGGCTTTTTATTACCTGTTGTTCCTTGTCTCACCAGTTTTGTTTTTTTTGAAACAGAACAAAACAAAGCAGGACAGACATTGGGTGTAAGAGGTGGTTCGGAATGGGACTTCCTGTACCCACAAGGACTTAGAAAGTTTCTAAATTATGCTAAAAATAAGTATGAAAACCCCAAATTCATGATCACTGAAAACGGTAATTATACTGTATTAGTTAAACACTTCCAACATATATATATATTTGATTATTTTGTATACTAACTTATTGTTTTTGTAAAATTATAACTTCAGGACATTGTGATATAGATTACGATAAAAAACCGAAACTTACGAACTTGATGGATCTCCAAAGGACAGAATACCACAAGAAACATCTTCAAAGCATTCAACAAGCCATCAAGTAAGTACTGTATTATCTAAACTAATGCATTATATAAGTTTCACTTGACATACTTAATTATGTTTTTCTTAATGATGATCATTACTTAACTTGTGTTTTGTTGTTGTTGTTCAGGGAGGATGGGGTTGAAGTTGAAGGATACTTTGCATGGTCATTACTAGACAACTGCGAATGGAATGCTGGTTATGGAGTCCGGTACGGACTATTCTATGTCGATTACGACAACGGGCTAAAACGTTTTCCAAAAATGTCAGCGATGTGGTTCAAAGAGTTCTTGAAGAGAGAAGAAGAGATTGAAGATTCTGAGGAAGATGAATACTTGTTAAAGGCTGCAATGAAGAAGAAGAGATTCTTATTAGCAACTGGTTCGGCTTCGTGTTTTATTCCTAAGATGTCTGAATCTTCTAAGGCTCTCGAGCTATTATTCTAGATTGTTTTGTTTCTTGTGTAAAAAGCTGTAAGGGCAAAGCAAAGTAGGTTGTATATCGCTTTAAAATAAATGGGCTATAAAGATTACTGATTCTTTACAACACCAAATTTAATGGGCTTTATAGCATGATTCGACTTTTTGTGGGCCTTTATTCCCATTTAAAGAACTAATTACTTTTCTGTCGACAACAAAGCACTATTTTTAAGAAATTAATATAAATATAAATTATAGAAGTATTTTTTAAAATTTCAGTAAAACATATGTTTGTACATTCCGATATTCAATTTAGTTTCAATCAATTATTTTGAGTAATACCCTAAAATAACACAATTTTAAGTTTATCTTCCAAATTTAATACACCAAAAATAAAATCCCAAATATAGCACAAATTATTATGTGAAAATAATTATTTACTTTAAATAAACTATATATAAAATTAAAACATAATGTTTGAGTTCATATTTTTCAATTTAGGGTTTAATTTTTTTCATTAGGAAGAAGTTTTTAATTATTTTAGTAATAAATTTATGCTATTTTTGAAAATTTAAATTATTAGTGCTATATTTGGAACAAAAACTTTAAATAGTGCTATTTTAGTCAATTATCCAATTATTTTTATCGATTTTTCCAGTTAATAAAATTAAATATTCATTCAGTTATTTATATATTTCAGTTTGATTTCAATTCGATTATACTTCAGTTTCGATTAATTCAGTTATTAAATTTAAAAACCAAAAATAATTTAAAATAATTCTGATAATCAAAAATAACCAAAAAATTGAAAATAACAGAAAATAACCAAAAGATAACCAAAAATAACAAAAAAATAAGCAAAAATAACCGAAAAAGAACCAAAATAACCAAAAATAACTAAAAATAATCGAAATATATGAAATATCTAAAATATTTTCGGATAAACGAAAATAATTTAATTTTTTAGATATTATTTTAATTTTCGGTTCGGTTTAAGTTAATAACACATAATAATAATTTTCTAAAATAATATTTATTTTTTTATAACTAATAATAATCAAAATCTGTTTTTCAATTCATCAAAATCTGTTTTTCAATTCATCAAAATCTGTTTTCCAATTTTATTTTGGTTAGATTCGTTCATATTATTTTTCCACACCTAATTTTTGAACGTTGACGAAAATAATAGTGTGCATCCGTTTCACGCAACCAAAAAGAAAAGCGATGATGAGTCAGCTTTTGATTAAATTAAAATAATATTTTCATGTGTTTTCATAGGATAAGATTTCTTGAACAATTAAAAAATCGTAATATGTAAAAAAGAATCAGTGAATGAAAAGATGTTGTTAGTTGGGAGTCTTGGGACATTATCTCTTCTCCATCAACTCTATTTATAGATTCAACAAATTACAAATGATTAAAATTCAAACATTTCCATTGCTCTTTTACACAGCAAAAAAGTCTCTCTTTTTTTAACAGAAATGAGAAGTAAATGTCTCTTTACACTGTTGCTCATTGCTTTAACCTACATTGGAGTTTCCGCTAAGATCCAGTCGTCAAGACCTCAATTAACAAGAAGTGATTTCCCAGAGGATTTCATTTTTGGATCTGCAACTTCTGCTTATCAGGTTTACTTCTTATTATTCTTCCATTTTATTTTATCCGGTTTTTCTTAATTTTTTTTTCTGATTTTGCAGTGTGAAGGTGCTGCTCATGAATATGGAAGAGGACCAAGTATCTGGGACACTTTCTCTGAAAATTTCCCAGGTTCTTCTTCCTCATTAGAAATAAACCCTAATTGTTTTAGATCTCTTTGAACATAATGTGTTTTTCTTTTCTTTTTTCATATGGAATTGGGTTTGTGTATATGAATCTGGTTTTATCTTGTGTTCATAGCAAAAATGGGTTGATGATGATGAATCTTCTTGATCACTTTGTCTTTCATAAAATTAAATGATTTTAATTAGTATTTTGTGTTTTATTTATCCAGAGAAGATAAGGGATGGTAGTAATGGGTCCATTGCTGATGATTCTTACAACCTTTACAAGGTATTTGCTTTCTTCACGCAAAAAAAGGGTCAACTCTACATCCAGCATCGTATTTTAATTCATGAAAACTTCTTTCAAATCCAGGAAGATGTGAATTTGCTGCATCAAATTGGCTTCAATGCTTATCGATTCTCCATCTCCTGGTCACGGATTTTGCCTCGTAAGATCGGAACAAATCTATTTCTACAATTTTAATATTCGCGAGTGAAGTAGTAATCGTAATCTTTCGTCGATCAGGTGGAGATCTAAAGGGAGGTATTAACCAGGCTGGAATTGATTATTACAACAGTTTGATTAATCAACTTCTGTCTAAAGGTAATGATTCTCTGTTTCTGAGTCCCTGGTGACACTAGAGAACTTTTACCTTTTCAAACATTCTCATGTATTCTTGGTGATCTTGCCAAAATTTTCAACATTTAATGTTTGTTTGCTTTGTAAATGTTGTAGGAGTGAAGCCATTTGTCACAATATTTCATTGGGATTTACCAGAGGCACTAGAACATGCCTACGGTGGATTCCTAGGAGCAAAGATTGTGTAAGTCGTTATCTTAGCTGTAAGATTTCGACATCGCAGCAAAGATTCATTTTTTTCCCTAGTTGAATGTTTTGGGAATGAAACAGGAATGATTTCCGGGACTATGCAGAACTCTGTTTCCAGAAATTTGGAGATAGAGTGAAGCATTGGACGACAATAAACGAGCCATATACTGTGGTTCATGAAGGTTATATAACAGGTGAAAAGGCACCTGGAAGATGTTCTAATTTCACTAAACCTGATTGCACCGGGGGCGATGGAGCCACTGAGCCTTACATCGTCGGCCATAACTTCCTCCTCGCACATGGAGCCGCCGTCAAAGTCTACAGAGAAAAATACCAGGTATGCTTTTGTTTGCTTTCACTATGTCTTTTTACTTGAGATTGAATGCGTAATAATGTGTTGGCAGGCGAGTCAGAAAGGCGAAATTGGAATCGCTTTAAACACAGTATGGCACTATCCTTACTCAGATTCATATGGTGACCAATTAGCCGCGGCTAGAGCGACGGCCTTCACATTCGATTACTTCTTGGAGCCAATCGTATATGGTAAATACCCAATAGAAATGGTCAACCATGTGAAAGACGGTCGTCTTCCTACATTCACACCACAAGAGTCGTCAATGCTCAAAGGATCGTACGATTTCATAGGCATTAACTATTATTCATCTTTTTACGCAAAAGACGTCCCTTGTGCTACCCAAAACATCACCATGTCCACCGATTCTTGTGTCACCGTCGTAGGTCCGTAAACTTCACCTTCATGTTTTCTTTCTTGTCTCTTTAAATTTGCTTCTATAATATTTTTGTATTAGGTGAGCGAAATGGAGTGCCTATCGGTCCAAAGGTACGATTGTTCTATCAGCTACATAAACAATCAAGATAGAGTGTTATTAGGCTAGTTTTTACATGGTTTTTTTAGTGGAAATGTGATTTAAGACATTATTGAAAGAACAAAACATAAACTGCTTGTTGTTAACATATGTAATTAGTTTGTATAATCTGTTGTGATTAAATTCAGGCTGGGTCAGATTGGCTGCTGATATACCCCGAGGGTATTCGTGATCTTCTACTACATGTGAAAGTCAAATTCAATGATCCCGTCTTGTTCATTACAGAAAACGGTAACTCCTCCATTTATCTTAAATCTCAGAACAAAGTACTAATTTATTAGGCTAATATTCATGTCTCTTTGTTAAAATCATGTAGGAGTAGATGAATCGAACATTGGAGAAATCTTTCTTAATGACGATTTGAGAATTGACTACTACGCTCATCACTTAAAGATGGTTACCGATGCAATCTCGTAAGCTCTCTTTTCCAGATTACATCTGTTATACTTTTCATCGTCTTGTCTTGTGTGTTACGTTTCCATGTTATAAAAGGTAATCTATAATAAACATACATGAAAAGGTATTGATTGGTCAGATCAAAACCATCAAAAAAACAAGAGATGAAATGGTTTTGACATGAAAATGTAGGATGGGAGTGAATGTGAAAGGATATTTTGCATGGTCGTTGATGGATAATTTCGAATGGGCTGAAGGATACACAGTAAGGTTCGGGCTAGTGTTTGTGGACTTTGAAGATGGACGTAAGAGGTATTTGAAGAAATCAGCTAAATGGTTTACGAAATTGTTGAAGGCTGAGTTTAATGGGACGAAGCAGCAGGTTGCTGTTATTTAATACCATGTGCCATTAAATTGCTTAATTTGTTCTTTCTATATACAGTCCATACATACCACGTACCGTTTTTCCTTTTTGATGTACGGTAAATAATAATAAGACGTGGCTGATGTTACTAAAAGTAAAAGCCTATTATGATAAGATTATCCAAAACTATTGGATTTTTGGTTGAGAAATTCTAAGCTCGTTATATTGCGATAATTTCCGGATGTTAGGATGAGGATCTCTGCGATATTGCCTCAGATTTTAATTTCTTATGGAAGGATCGGGCCTGGTCGAGAATTCTTTGTTGCTGAACAAATTGATTACATTTGTCGGAACAAACAGTTAGAGCAGATGATTCTTCGGCGGTAAAGTCGGAATCTCAGCTTCTCACTAAACGAAAATGTAATATGAGAACATGTTATTAGGAAACATATTTATCCAACTCAAAACCAATTGATAATAAGTGCAGTAGACTATGCAGTTTATATACTTGTGTAGAAAGTTCTCAACTTCTAATACTTGTGTAGAAAGTTTTCAACTTCTAATGTGAGACTTTACTTGTGTAGAAAGTTTTCAACTTCTAATGTGAGACTTTACACATTCTAATATGTCTCCTCAAAATATGGTCGGTACACGCACCAACATCTCGAATATAACACGACAATACATGCTATTTATACGAACCATTTCCAATGTGGGAAACCGTTTTTGTGAAAAATCGCATGTCATACTAACCGGGCTCTGATATCATATTAAGAAACATAGTTATCCAACTCAAAACCAATTGACAATAATTACAATAGCCTATACACTTTATATACTTGTGTAGAAAGTTCGCAACTTCAATGTGAGATTTTACGACAAGACGAACCACAAACAGGTAATATTAACTAACAGACCAAATATTTACGAGCTCCACCGTTGTCAAGTTTCAGATGCAAATAGATCTTTGACTGCCTCGAAAACCTCTTCCCTGGGTTTTGCAGCATCGATCTGTAGCAATCCGAAACAGGAATCAAGAACAACGTGTGGTACTGTGAATCTGTGATAGTACATAATCATCGAGGAGAACCAAATCCTAACCTTTCGAAGTTTCCCTTTACTTTCATAGTAGCTAACAATAGGGATGGTAGATTCTACAAACACTTTAAGTCGTTTCTTTAACGTCTCAATATTATCGTCTTCTCTTCCCTTTTATAACAAGGGACAAAAAACTGGTAAACGATAAACCGAAGAAGATGATATCATTTGCAGTTAAGATTACCAACCTGGTTCCTGTTCATGATGCGTTTCTCTAATTCTTCTTCTGGACAATCAAAGTATAGAACAAAAGCAGGCTCGATTTTAGCCTATCAAAATCCAAAAAGTATTAAACAGATGCTTAGCAAAACAAGTAAGACTTGATTAGACTCTTACATGCGTCAATGAGAAAACAGTTGACAAGGAATTTAAGAGATGGTAAATATCTCTTACAACATTTTCGAATACGATCCGATTTTCTTCATTGCGAGGGAACCCATCAATGAGAAACTTATCATTACCACTTTCTTTCATAGCTTTACACAAAAGTTTCACTGTGATCTCAGAAGGCACAATTTTTCCCTCTGCAATCATGCTTTGGATCATGGCTCTGAGAAAGAAAAAACACACAGAAATTGGATTGGATTGTGATTATATATATCATCATATCATCATAGGCCTAAGCAAGATCCATACATCGCAATAATATTCAGCAATTAGTTTGAGACATGAGATTCACTGAAACCGAACTTACCCAAATTCAGAACCAGACTTAATTTCCGATCTGAGAAGATCACCAGCACTCAAATGGGTATACCTAAAGTACTGGACAACATTAGCACACTGAGTACCTTTTCCACTTCCAGGACCACCTAAATTCAAACCATTCAACACCACAAATTCAACATTCAAGCATGATTGCATAGAGTTTAGCCTGATTGCATAGAGTGGAATTACTACCCAACACAAAAACCACGGTTGATTTTTTCCAGCTAGTGCTTTCATGTTCGTCCTTTCAGCCAAAAATACCATTGAAAAGGCGAAAATAAGATTTTATTGGTTGCATTGACAACGAAATTGGGTAAACAGGCGAAAATGACACCTTAATAGGAGCATCAACATGAGTTTCCATGATCTGCTACTATACTTGATCCACTGATACAATCTGCGAAGTTTCAGGTGAAGAGAAAACCTTAGTATGTAGGATCTTCAGCGGCCGATCCTTTTTGAAACGGCACACAGTCCGCTGTTTCCAAAGTTAAATTCGTTAACTGAGACGACACAGCCGTTTTCCATGGCAGTCAATAATTGATAAAACGTTCATCCAAAGGGCCTGATAAAAATGGCGCGCAGTCTACTTTCTCTTAAATGAAACGACAAGGGAAATTAAATGACCAACCATCTCCAAAGTGAGACGACACAGCATTTTCAATATCATTCCAATTTTTGCTCGGGTCTGATAAAACGGCGCGTAGTATTTCAAACGGGTCACAGTATGCTATCGCTGAGGTGAAAACGCCACGGCGTTTCAAATAGCAATCAAACATAGGCCTGTCAATATGAGTGTTGACCCATGGGTCCCGCCCCATTTGACCCGCGGATCATGCTCCATTTGACCCATTGCGGGATGGATGCGAGTCGAGTGAAATTTTTTTTTTATTTGCAGGGCGGGTGCGGGTCGAGCATTACTTAGAACGAGACGGATGCTGGTTACAACTTTTTAATTTGCGGCTTCGCGAGTACCCACAAATTTTGGATTCAAATTAATTAATCAAATTGAATCCCAACTAATTTAGACCAAAAAAATTTAAACCCAAAAAAATTATTTTTAATAAATATTTTAATTAAATTATTTAAATATTTTTAGATACTTTAATTAAATGTATTAAATATTTTAATTTAAATAAATTTATTAAATATTTTAATTTAATTAAATTTATTAAATATTTTTAAAAAAATTAATTAAATTTATTAAATATTTTAATATATTAAATTTATTAAATATTTTATTTTAATTAAATTTATTAAATATTTTTAAAAATTTTTGAAAAATAAAACGGGTCATCCGCTAACCCGTCAGACCCGTTGAATTAATGCGAGACGAATACGAATCTGAAAAAATTAACTCCTGAGTTTCACAAATAAAAAATATTTGTGGAAAAAAATTTATAACCTACCGCAGAACAGGTATGGCAGGACGGGACTAATTCAAACATTTATATTACACAAAACGTCTCAACAGGGTCTCTCTGATGGATAATACATAAAAACAGTCAACGAACAATATTACAAAATCTACGAACATAATCATCAACAGAATTTTTACTCACATTCACCAGACAAACATGAAACACACACACTTGAGCAATATCATCGTACCCAAGCAACAGCATCAATCTCATCTCTCGCTTTTTTATATAACTCGAGCCTCTGTGCGCATTCCAGCCTCCTACCCATCAATGCCGGATCTTCATCTAGTAACTGTCCCAATTGTTTCCCCTCTCTCTTGCTGATCTGACTGTAGAAGTAATTGAGCAACGCTAGCTTGGCTTGTCTAACCTGACAATAAACACAAGCTTTTGGGATGGTGTTTCGAAGTGTGTCTGCAACCATGCTGACATATGCGGAAACATTTGATGCTATCCTTCTGAAATGTCCTTCTCCGTATTGGTCTGGTGTTGCGGGCGTAGGAGCACCTGCTTGGTTTTTATTGTTGACTACTGGTCTTTCCATTTCTTGAGGAAGTTTCCGGAAGAACTCTGCTGTTAGATACGCAGATTCCATGTCAACAAGACGAATAACGGACTTCTTGCTTTCTTCCCTGAATTTTTCCAAGGAGGTGTTGGCTGCTGCAGCTAGCTCGACTTGCAGCGCCGGGAAACGCTTTAACTCCTGATATTTTTTTCAACCAAAGAAATTCCATAATACCTTCTTTTTTCTTCTTCTTCATTTAACCAATCTTGAGAAAATCCAATAGTTTGAAAAAAAAACTCACCTCAGTTTCTGCAATTGACTTCCTAACAAGGTCTTTCAAGACAAAGTGAACCTGTTGCATTTGCGCTAGACTCAGTTACTATCTTGTAAATATAAAAGTGACGCTAAAAGACTCTGTAGTGTAGAAGAACTTACAGCATCCACAGAAGCCTCAGCTGGACCTCTAAAGTAACCCAGCGCCCCTTCGATTAGACGGCGATAACCCTGTTCTGGTGCAATCAAGTGAGGTTGATAGCCATCTGCTTCAGACACGATTCTCTTCACACTTTGAAGAGAAAGATGTCGATCAAAAGGAAGCTTTTTAAGTGCAGCTGGAAGTTGGTTGTCGAACACTCCATAGATACGGTCACCTCCAGGACGCCTAAAAGGGTAAAATTAGTTAAAAAGGATCAATAAACCTAACTCACCATTAGAAGGTTTCGACAGGAATATCAATGATGATGTTTACCCTCCATCCAGATGTTCCTTGAATATCTTATCAAATGCACGGCACATCTCCAAAATAGTGTACAGTTGAGCCTGAGAATAAGACCAACAGATTTAGCTCATACCAAAGAAGGTAAAACTTCATCAAAAATAGTTTCACTTAGATGTATTCTCTCTTACCCCAGCATCAACAGCGACAGGCCTACCCATTCGGTCTAATTCCCTTTCAAGTTCTTCAATGCTTTTGTTAATTAATGATAGGATACTTGGAATACGGGACCTGATAACAGACTCCAAGTGCTGTAAAATGAAACAATGACCATATGGCTATTGAGAAACAAAGACTTAAAACAATATCATAAAAATCACAAGCGTCCCAGGCTTTTAATGAACACCTTAGACAGCAGCTTTGCAAGATATTCTGAACCCATTTTGGCAGCTAAGTGACCATAATCAGGACTGGTGTCAAAATACTCTCGCTCTTTCCGTCTTGCAAGCATCATATCGACATTCTTATTAATATCTGCTTGTGAACGGTTCACTATCCCAACCCAAGGATGTTGTAGCCTGTATGATCTTCCCTCAAGAACCTTATAAAGTCAAGCATTTCTGTAAGTTAGATTGAAACCTCCAAAGAGATGAAGAGTAAGGCATTATTCCAAGATTAGCTTGTGAGGGTAATCATATAACACTCAAAATAGAGTAAGCATTATTCACTAGGGTAGACCAGAACTCATGAACCAAAAGAGATGAAGAGGTGCTTACTTCTAATGCGTTAGTTCCTTTGTCCATCAAGTCTAACTTGGTAAGAACACCAAATGTTCTCTCGCCTGGGAGAATAAAAAATTTATTTCACCATCAAAAGACAATAGTTGCTGCCGAATATATCATCCACTTCAACAGAACAACAAACAAACCTGTTGGATCCACTTCCTTTGCAAGCTTGATTGCATCTGATGTAGCTATGTCTTGGTTGGCAGGAGATATCGCTAATATGATACAATTGGGCTGCAAAACAACAGAATTTACTAATAGACAAGCATCTAAAGAATTGAGAAAGGAAAGCGTAAAGTTTTAACATGTAGCAGATAGAGCCTGAGCAGACGAGAAATGGTTAGCCAAATTTTTTATGTTGAATGTTTCAAAAGTTGAACATAAAAGTGCACTCGCTCAACATCAGCTTACAAATTACGAGAAATTCTCACCTTATCAACATATGTGCGAACCATGGTTTCGATATCCTCAACAATGGTTTCGGGTTGTCCCTCTGGAAATCAAAGACAATATAAAAAAGCTTCAAACATCCATCAAAGTAATAAAGAAACGGAAACCCAGAGAAAGAGTTAGAAAAATCATACCAACAGCCACCTTAGTTAAACCGGGTAAATCAACGAGGGTCAGATTCACAACTGTTTCCCAAAAATTAGCAAACATCAATGTTAGTTCTAGAAACAAGAGTATTAGAGGATGTCAAAATCCACAGATTGTGTTTAAAGCAGACCATTTGGAGAGAAGATACTGAGGTGAATAGGAACTGGAGAAATCTGTTTGCTCTTCCCTGTGATTCTATCAGTCTCATCCTCAATCTCCTTGCGAACCAAAGCTGCAAAAATCAAAGAATTTTTCAAGCAAAACTCAAAGAACACATTCAACATCAACGAATTTTCCCCAGACCCGTAACCGTAATATGTCAAATTCAAACGAAAGGGACACTAAAAAAAACCAAAGTAACCAAGAAAACAGGAAAGAAGCACAACACACATACATAACTTATATAGACATATATGTAAAGGTACATACCGAAATCTGTGAATTGCCTTTTGGGAAGGTGGAGGAATTCTGCATACTCCTCTGTTCCATCCTCCGTTTTATGAAGCTGCAACACCAAAGGCCGCCTCGTAACGATACCTGCACCGCAATATTTGTTGCTCAAAATCAGAGCTATTTGCCTTATTTAAAAACAAAGGAGAGTAAAAAAATGGAAGAAGGTTAATAATTAACAAACCGGATCCTCTAGGAAGAAAATCTCTTCCGACTATGCTCTCAAGAACAGAAGATTTCCCAGAACTCTGCACTCAAAAGTCAAGCTGAAAGAGTCAAAAGGGAAAACCTAGGAAGAAGCCAAAGCTATTTCTACCGGAAAAATCACCTGACCACCGACGACGGCGACGGTTGGAAGAGCTTCCCAGAGAGAATTAAAAGCGTTGTCTCCAGTTCCACCGCCATAGTCACCGAGCACGGTACATGCCCTCTGTATTCTATTAACCAAGCCAATCAAGCTCTCCATAGTTGTCATCTTCCTTCTCCTTCCCGTTTCAGATGAAAATTCAAAGTTCCCAAGACGAAATTTTTCAGTTGAGAAAATAGAAAAGACTGCTCTACAAAATTCGACCACAGACCAAGACTCGGAGCCTGAGAGACAAAACAAGGGTAAAATAGGAAAATGAATAGAGAATAAATGAGTCGCTATTCTGTTCTAGAAGGTTGGTTTGTGTGGTTCGGTCAGTTATAAACTGCTCGGTCGCCGTCACAGAGTCGTTTGTCTCTGGTTCGGTTCGGTTCGGTTCTCCGTCTGGTTCCTGCTTTCTGAAAACGGTCAAATCTAAAATATTGAAGATAAGATTGTGTGTGACTCTGTGCATAATCTTTTGCCCTTTTTGATTTAAGAGCATTTGAATTTTCGAATTTTGAAATTCCACGTGGACCCCACGTCATACAGAACTTCAACACTCGGCGGCCATGAAAATTATTGTTTCCTTTTATTAAAACTTACGGAAAACGGTGGATTCCACCGTAAACTTGTGCTCCTATAATTATTTATACACGAATTATCATGTCATACTGATTTCTACATGAACTATATATATTTTTGAATTTTAGTTACAAACATTTAAATCGTGGCTATTTCCACCAACTAAACAGTTTCTGTGTATTTTTCCGTTACATGTGATGACGTGGCTGTCACGTCAGATGATGAACTTAAACAACCTCATTTAAGTTAAAGTTTTACTGAGAAATAAACAAAACAACGTCGTTTTGATAAAAACAAAAACGACGTCATTTTGTTATAATTTTTTTAAAAAAAAACGTAAACCAAAATGACGTCGTTTTGATAAACTCCAAAACGACGTTGTTTTATATATCTTCTTAAAACTCTATAATCTGATATTTTGGCCGAAAACTCTGCAATCGCTTTTAGGATTAATTTTCAGGGGAAAGTCAACACTATTTCAATATGTAATTGGCGTAATTATGGAAACTTCTTTCTCAGTTGATTCGAAATTTGGAGAGACTAACAAGAAAAAGGTTCGATCTTTTTTCTGTTTCTTTCTGAAGTAACAAAAGTAAACCCACAAAGAGAATGCCGAGAGGGAATTTCTAAAGAACTGAATATTCAATTAAAATCTTGAGGAAGAAAGTAGAAGAAACGTGACTGATCTTCAACACATTCATCCTTCAAAACCTGACTGATCCTTCAACACCTTCAACCCTAATTTTCGCCCAAAATATCAGATTGCAGAGTTTTAAGAAAATATACAAAACGACGTCGTTTTGGAGTTTATCAAAACGACGTTGTTTTGGATTTTACCAAAACGACGTCGTTTTGGTTTACGTTTTTTTTTTTTTTTAAATTATAACAAAACGACGTCGTTTTTGTCTTTATCAAAACGGTGGAATCGGCCGTTTTCGTAAGTTATGAAGAGATTTTTTTGTCAAACATAACTTATAACTTGGAAGAAATATAAACTGGGTTTTCCAATGGGTCTTAATTACATAGAGAAACAGAATTTTCTTCACAGGCTCAATAAATAGGTTACACTTTGAATATAAGCCCAATATAGAAGTGAGGCCCATGATGGGGTTGGGAGGCCACGTGGCAAGCTGTTGGAGAAACGGACGAACATTCGTGTGAGATGTGGAAAACGACGATGGCTCGTTTCACCTAATACTTGTCGGCTTCTACCAGCCACTGTCACATGCTTCCCTTTTAGGTTATTATTATTTATATTTTATTGAGTTATTATACAAATACATTGGATATATTTATCATTCACAAGTGTTGGTTTTTTTAAGTCAGTGGTTGAGGTAATCACTACACATCCCATTCAAATCCAATGCTATTGGTCACATTCGAGATTAAGCAACGTCAACTCTAAGTACATTTATCCTTCTGCAAGAAGCAGAAGATGATATTATGATGATTAAGAAAACAAATTTGATTGTGTATTTTGGTATAGTAAATATGTCGATAAAATATCTCTATATCCCTAATATATTATTTAAAAAACTTTTTAACAAATAACCTTACCCTTACGTGTTAATAACAAAAATATCATGCTGACGTGTCAACACCACAGCGAGTTTCAGCTTAAATATATAAAAGGGTTTAACTTACTAGAATAATTACAATACATGCCACTAATATTAATTTGGTTAGAGAATAAATATAACTTATTCAGCTAACCAAAAAATACTGTTACATTTGTAAAAATAATAATTTTATTTATTTAAATTTTTTATATGTTAGTTTATAAATAATTTCAAATAAATATAATTAGATTTAAGTTATTACCATAATCCCTAATACATTATTTGAGAAATATTTTAATAAAATAATTTTACTCTGACGTATTATTAACAGAAATATCACGATGAAGTGTCATCACTAAAGTAAATTTTAAATAAATATATAAATAAGTTTAACTTATTAGAATAATTACAAATTTATCATTGTTATTAATTTGGTTATATAATTAATATATTTTATTAAATTGACAAAAAAATACTATTAAATTCATAATAAAAATTATTTTTCTTTTTTTAGTTTGTATATACAAAAATTAATGTTAAAATTAATTTTAAATAAAAGTTAAAATTATATAAATATTTAATTTATATTTACTAATAAAATTTAATTTACAAATATTTTTTTCCCACACATGGCGTGGGTATGAATCTAGTATATATTAATTGAAAATCATTTTAACAAAGTAATCTTATGTTTATGTATGATTTACAAGTGTGACACGTTGATGTATCACAATATTAAACCATTTAAGATAAATATTATTTATGAATAATTTATTAGAGTATTTACGAAAATTGTCATTATACAGTATATTATATGTAAATATCTAATATTTCGACATATCATATATTCTGTCATAAAATTTAAATATAATATAAAACAAAATATAAACTTTGAAAAATTAGTCAAACAAAATATAAAACAAAAGTTTAATTTAATTGAATATTTATCATATGTATACTTTTATCCAAAATACATATAATTTAAATTTATTTGTATAATCTCATTTTATTATCTATTTCATTTTCGTAATCAATATTAAAAACTTTAAAAAAAATATTTTAAATATGAGATAAATTATATATATCTAATTTAAATTAACAAAATAAATAATTAATTATTATTTGTAAATATTATTATTAATTATTATGGGTTAAAATCTAGTTAAAACTTAATTTGAAGTAGCAAAGTGTAACTGGTATTTGATAAAAATATAAAAATAGAAAACAATAAATATATAGAGACTTGTTAGAGTGATATAATGATCTGTCAAAACGTTGCGCTTTACAAAACTCCATTAGCGACTGCGATTCTCAATAGATACTTTCTCTCTCTTCTCTTTTTTATTCCGACAAAGAATGCTTTCTCTCTCCTCCTACTTTTTTTCTCTCTATCTGAAACAGAGATCTTAGAAGAAGAAGACAAAATCTTTACCACCACATCCTTCGCTTCTTACAGGTTGTCACATCACAATAACAACGAAAGTTTCGGGGGTTAAAGTTTCCGGCTAAAATCTCTCCCCAAACCTTCATTTTTGTTTTTAGTTTATCTCCTTTCCTCCGATGAGGTGTAAAAGGCACACCGTTGATTTTAGCAGCAACATCGGCGTTTGCGCTTCTTGCCTCCGTGAACGACTCCTCTCCCTCGCTGCTTTTGCTGCCGCTTCATCCGCCGCGGAAGATAATCACCGTCAATCGCGGAAATCTAGTAATCCTCCGCTTCTGATTTTCCCTCGTTCTGTTTCTCCTTACGTAACCCGTAGAAAATCAGACGCCGGAGGGCTAGATTCATTAACCTCCAATCGCCGATTTTTCACCACGCCTCAGGTAGATCTCGGTTATTCATGCAAGCATTTCGAATGGAATCGACCGTCTAAATCGAAAGGGGCTGGTAAATTTTCCAGAATATCTAATCTATTCAGAGGCAGATCTGAAGATTTCGATTCCAATCCCAAATTCGATCCTAGATCTTCCTGCGACGTGTCGGAGTCTTCGTCGTGGTCATGGTTATCATCCATTCTTTCCACCGGTCGCGCCAAACGGCAACCGACCACCGCATGCTACATCGAGGATGTACTCGCCGGTCGTAAACCTCAACGAGTTTTCTTTCGAGGAATGTCGCCTGCGAGAGATACGGAACCGGAGAACGAAAATGAGCCATCATCGGAATCAATTGAGGAAACGCCGGCGAGATCGAGAAGATCCCCGGCGACGAAGATTCCGGGAAAGAGGAAGATTGCGAACGGGATAGGAAAGAGCATGTCAGGAATAGGTTTCTGTTTAAGTCCGTTAGTGAGAGTTAGCCCAAACTGTCCTTTTAAACGGAAAGTCACATTTCCATCGAAAATCGGAAACTCCGGCGAGTTAACGGGAACGGAAAATCCACATATATCAGAAGCGGCGTCGTATTGCGCAAACAGGTCGAAGAAGCTCGTGGATTTAGGTAGAGTTAATCGCCACCGTTGAGTTTTTGGTGGGAAGTCTGGTCAACGTTTGACCAGCGCAATGTGAATTACAACTAAGTACTCTCTCATTATTCGTAAAGACGGATTTTTCTCCAGAATCAAACTTTTTATTTGGCTTGAAGGTGAAATAATCAGAATGAAAACAATTATACAAAAAAAAACTTTTGGTTTTCTTTTGTTTTGTATTGTTTTTTTTCTGATTTGTAGAGTTTGATGGAGCAAATAGCATATATCGTTCTCAATCCTTATGAATTTTTTTTTGTTATTGGATCACAACATACTAATATAATACTCCAATATTTTTATACGAAATTTTAATATTATCATACGAAAAAAATATGAAATTGAATTTCACACATGTGGGGATACAAGCTAATACAACCACTAACTTATTTATTCATTTCTATAATTTTAGAAAATAGAGAAGTGATGCAATAGGTCTGTTCGTTTGTACGCATGAATCATGTAGTACGATAAATCAATAACGTTGTTCGTTTGACCGTAGGTTCCTGTTACTGGCATATTTAAGCAGAAAGTTCTTGATCAAAATTTTAATCGATACGAAATTGTAGCGTTTGCGATTATACAATTGCGATACAACCTGTTGCGATAACCTACAGCGATCAAACGAATAACAATGTTACAGTGTCTGACCGCAGGTTGCTGTCGCAGATGTTGCGGCAGACAAACGAACAGTGCTAATGTCATTTATGTTTTTTGAATAATATATGATTTTTTATTGAGATTACACAAATACTATATATATCGAACAAATTAGTGAGTTCATGATTCATGTGAATGTCATCTTCCTCAAAGTCACTCACAACTAATAGTTTTGATCTCGTAACGAAATCAAAACAAATATAAATCATGATTGTTTGTATGTTGTAAGAAGAAATCATGTTTATTTATATGTTATAAGAGGAAATGATGTTTGTTTATATATCGTAAGAATATGCAATTTACGATAGATTGTTATTAATTTAATTATTGTAATTTTCTATGTTCTATATTATTTGTTGTAATTTATGGTATTTGATTAAAGTAATATTGCGATCAAAAACTCTCGATTAATCATAGTAATCACAGTAAACAAAAGTGACCATAAATTATCATAAATTATAAAAAATAAGTTTGGAGGATTGAGATTAATTGCTATATCGGTAACCATAAATCAGCCTCATATATATATATAATTTTTTATTATTGTTATTATTTTTATTATTTTTAAATTATCAGGGTAATCACTCTTTTATTATTATTTTTTTTGGACTAGTCGATATTTAGCAGGTGCTATATTTGTTTATCATATGGTCAAAGGTAGTAATGCGGCAGTGTAAATTTTGAAAATAAACTGAAATTTGACCCCATGAATTTCTGGGTAAACACTAAAGAGTGTGACAGTTATATTATAATACATCTATGACTCAAGTATCAATATCTTTTGTTGATCGACTACTTTTAGTAACAAAATCCAATCAAAATCACATTTATAAACTTCTCTAATAACTCCAAGGGTTTAAGAGAGGGTCAAGGTCCCATGAGATTTAAATTCAATGGCCCCGTGAATCTCCAGAACGCTCGTGAAGTCGTCATGGATAATTAGTATTGATTGCTGGTTAATTACGGTATAGACAAAAAAATTTACTTTATTGTTAATACTAGAGAAAAATATTCATAAATTATATTTTATTAATAAATATAAATTAAATATTTATATAATTTTAATTTTTATTTGAAATTAATTTTAACATTAATTTTTGTATATATAAATTAAGAAAAGAAATTTAATTATTTTTTTACAAATTTAATAATATTTTTTAGTTAGTTTAATAAAATATATTAATTCTCTAACCAAATTAATACAATGACATATATTATAATTATTCTAATAAATTAAACTCATTTGTATATTTATTTAAAATTTACTGTAGTGGTAACACGTCAACATGATATTTCTTTTAATAGCACGTCAGAGTAATGTTATTTTCTTAAATATTTCTCAAATAATATATTAAGAATTACGATACTAACTTAAATATATTTATATTTATTTGAAATTATTTATAAATTAATGTATAAAAATTTTTTAAAAAATAAAAATTATTGTTTTTACAAATATAATACTATTTTTTTATTAGTTAAATCAAATATATTTATTCTCTAACCAATATAATATCAGTGGCATATATTGTAATTATTCAAGTAACTTAAATTTTTTTATATATTTAATCTAAAATTCACTGTTGTATTGACACGTTGACACGTCAGCATGACATTTTTATTATTAACACATTAACACGTCAGATTAAGATTACTTTGTTAAAAAATTTCTGAACGTAATGACGTAATCAAAACTATGATAAACTGATTAGTCGAACTAAGATGTTTTAAGTCTAATAAAAAGATGTTTGACTTACCTTAATGTTATAACCTGTCTTGGAACTAGTTTCAACTATATTACGCGATTTGAGATTAGATTTAATTCTGCTCGAGGAACTTTGTTGACTCATAACAAATTCAGATTCCAATCAATGTCTTGTCAGCTATTCAACACTTATAAGTAACTCGAGATTCGAGCAACAGAACATATGCTGTCACTGAAATTACAATGGAAATTTAAACCTGAAACTCTTTCGTAAGATAGTCACTGAATGATTGCTAACAAGTCACTTTCTTTGCAAAAGCAATGCTTAGCATCAGTACCCAAATCAACCTGAAGAAAGAAATCAAGAAAGATAATTCAGTTTCACAAATTGTTGAAGAAGAGTGGGTTTTCCAATGTTCCATCATTATCAAATACAAACCTCATAGGCGCTAATGTCGGAGAACAGAACCTGCAAAAGAGACAGGAGCATGAATGAACGAAGAAGGATCATAACACTGTGACTTCATTGTCTTTAACTTTAAAGATGACATTTACCTTTTTGCCAGGTCTCACTTCCCCAACCTCAGACCCAACAGAGACAACCTGAAACCATCAACTCAATCATCAATTGTTTCTCTTGCGACTTATACCATACAAGTAAAGAGCAGTTGAGCGGCATGAGCCTTACCTCTCCTGTAATGTACCTCTCGAATTTCACAGCTGATTTAGGCAACAGAACTCCACCAGATGATTTCTGCAGAAGCACAAGCTTTGGTACATCAACATGATAATTCACAGCTAGGACTGTAAGCATTGTTTATAATTGATCTTTCTGGATACATTTTACTAAGAGTCTACAAAGAGTCATGATTTCTCAACTGAAACAGCAATACTTCGAGAAGAACAACTAAACTTTTGTTCTTTTTGTAACCTCTCAGTGTCCTAAATGTATTCCCCTTTTTTGTGTGGGTTTATCTCTCTTTTGACCAAAGAGAAACGATCCTAAGAATTCAGATGATAATGGAACTCACTACATTCAAACAGCATCACTCGACATTAACGTTTTTGGTGAAGAAAGTTTAGTAACAACCGGAAAATGTGTAAGAAAATTAATTGAAAATGTGTAAGAAAGCAAAAGAGATAGAACCTCAGCAAGGTCTTGGAGACGGACAAGGACCCTGTCTGCTTGAGGAATAACCTGCAAAATCCACAACAACATTTTTACGATTCAAACAAAATCACTCCCAAAAACCAAAGAAGACGACAAAAAAGATAGAAGAACGGTACCTTAGCCGGTTCCCATTTGGTTGAAACAGCGTTAATTTTAAGTGAATTTCCTCTAAATCCTGAAGAAATCCAGAGGAAGGAAAAAGCGTTAATGTAAGACACAAGAAGCTCTACCCAGAAAAGAGAGAACCATAGGATTGAAATTTGTACTGAGAAGGCTTTGGTGATGTGGAGCAATTGTTTTGATAGGAAGAGCGAAGAAGGGTTTAGGTACAGTGACGAAAGTAGAAGCCATTGGATAAGGTTTGGTTCTAACTCGGTCACGAGACGACGAATTCTCTCCTTCGTTTATGCTGTGCTGTGTTTGTTGTTGGACAAACCCTTACTTCCAGAGACTTCTCATTGGTTCTTTACTTCCTTTTACATTTTTCTATGATTTGTTCGGTTTGGTTTGGGCCTAACTATTTAGGCTCAATTTACCTTTGGAAACTAGTTCATACGGTTTGGTTTTAAAATTCCGGTTTTGTCTTATCCAAACCGAGTGTTCCTACTGCTTTATACTAATTGTGCTGTGATTTGTAAAAAATGTGAAGAATGGTGAATTTATTACCAAGGGTTCTATTTTTAATATATATTTTTGTCGTACTCTTTTGTATTTACTCCCGTCAACTACACGAATTTATGCGAATAAACTTATTTACATTCGTACTTTTTAGGTCTTTCATAAGTTATATAAATCATGTTTTTTTTCGTAAACTACATAAACTTCATAAATTATTTCAATTACAGAAATTTCGTTAATGTTTACATATTAAATTATTATTAAATCTTGTTTTACTTCAAAAATTTGATTTTAATTTCAAAACAAATCCAAGTTAAAACCAGATTTTCGAATTAGAACCAGATTTAATAGCTATTTAACGTGTAAACATTAATAGAATTTTTGAAATCAGAATAATTTATGAAATTTGTGTAGTTTATAAAAGAAAAATGCAGTTTATGTAGTTAAAAAAAAAACCCAAAAAGTACGGATAAAAATAGGTTTAATCGCATAAGTTGGAATTAGCATTTTTTTACCGACACAGAAATTAGAATACAAAATAGACCATTAAATCATCATATATATAACTAGAGAATTCATCTGTTATATATAGTTAGAAAGAAATGGTATAACAAATATATATAAAAAAAATCCGGAGATATGTTTATATGTGGTATGTACAGACCAAACGTAATGCTCTGTTTTTTTTTAAACGAAGTGAATGAATAGAATGTCACACACCCGAGAGCCATCGGAAAAGCTCACTTATCTCTTCTCCGGCATGGTTAGCTTCTAAATCCACCCCTGTCATTTCCTCGCTCCGACGACTGCTCCCAGTGAAAAATCTACCCGAGCTTCTAAATGACATTGCACGCGATGATATACCTCGTGACAGTCGATCCACGTAATCCTTGAGCCAGCTTCTAGATCCGTCGTTACCTATCTCTGCTGCCAAACTCGCTTCAACCATCGGATTTGTATTTGATGTAACCGCAACCGCCGTTGTTGTTGTAGTCGCGTCTTCATGTTTTCCCGATGTGCTTATGCGGTTGAAATTCGACTCGGAGATTTCGGATTCTACGTCGTCGACTATGTAATCAAATGAACCGATTGAGTAAGATCGGTGCTGATCGCTGGATTCTGGAATCGGATTGTTGCGACGGCTGATGGAACCGATTTCAAGGCGGAAACTGTTATCTCCCCCGCCGGTATTGTTGTTGTTGTTGTTGTTGCCGAGAGAAGATGAGGTATGAAGAGCCTTCATCAAACCGGAATCCGTGGCGAAGAGAGGAGAGCGGCAAAGCGGACAAGTCTGGTTCGAGGCGAGCCAGATATCGATACAATCAGCGTGAAAAGCATGACAACAGAGAGGGAGAAGACGAAGCTGATCCTCCGATTCAAACTTCGATAAACAGACGGCGCAATCTCCGGTATTTGAGGAGTTAGATCGGCGAGTAACGGAGGAAAATTTGAAAATCGGAAGCGAGTCAAGCACAGAGGAACGTTCGGTTTCCGGAGAAACTCGATGACCAGAGAAGCGGAGGGAATCGGAAGTAACAACGGAGGAAGATGAAGAAGGAGGGAGAAGCGAACGATGGCCACAGCGATTAAGACATCGAAGGAGAAAACATATTGAGACAGAGATGAGTAGAGTCATGAGGAGAATAAGGATGATGACTAGTACGCTTGGTTTGAGACTGTCGAGAGAAGAAGAATGAGAATCAGAGTTTCCACCATGACTAGGATTGATGAGAGAATCCATTGATATGCTTTTGGCTAACTCTAGAGAAAAAGAGAGAGATCAGAAACAACTTCCCAACTGTTTATATTAATGGCGGTGGTGAAGAAGAAGAAGAAGGAAGAAAAGAGGCACGTGAGATGGTCATAGACTGGTCTTTAAAGAGAAAGGGGGGAAGGATTCTAATGAAGAGGGGACGTTGGGAAAGAGGCATAGAAATAAATGTCATTGAACCAACTCAAACGCTCTATATTTATTAACATCAAGTTAAATCAAATAATCAATGGCTTTTCATTTATTTCACTATGAAATATATATATTTTTATGAATTAACATTATAGTGTTGTTCGTTTCGTAACCGCAAGAACTTGTGGTTGCGTCATGCGGCCAAATGTTGTTCGTTTGACCACCGCAGCTTTCTGCGATCAAACACTGCGATCGATCGCCGCAGCTTCCTGCGGTCAAACGCTGCGGTCGACCGCAGAAAACTGTAGTAAAAAATTTTAATCGATAAATCGATAATACGTTGTTATCAATAAATTGAGGAGAGAGATCGGTTTTATGTTGTATACATTCTTTATTTCTCAAGTAAATATATGTATTTACTAGTTACAAAAGGGCAGTTTTGTTGATATGTAAGATGTGATAAATTCAACATTTTATTTAATAGATGTTATTGGAATTAAAGGTTATATATTTATTTTGGAATCGTTTTCTTGAATTCTTCATTTATGCTTACCTTGTTGAGCCTAAAAACAGATCGATACCCTTTTTGACATTTTACCCGATTCTTATGATAATTGTGTTTAAACTTTAAGTGGCTTTTTTAAAAAAAAATGTATCATTATTTTCACACTGTCCTTTTCTGATATCCATTAATGGTTTTTCGTTGCCAAGTGTTGCTAAATCCGAGGTTTTTGTTTATGCAATATAACCCGGAAAAGTTTGTCTCGTTGCGTGAACGAAATCAAGCTTCAAGAAAGCTAACCGGTTTAAATGGTTGAAAAGTACAAAACGATTAGTAAATAACCATTACTTGTTTCAATTTTAGAATGATAATCTTCCTAACAAAAATCATACAAGTAAACCTTCTGTTGTTAATTGTATTTGTAGATCATAAATAAAAAGATATTACGTGCAATGCTCAAGAAAGAGTGTTTCATTCAAACAAAACAAAACTTGTTCCATTGCATATCTTGTTTGTTTAAATCTAACATTTTTACAAACAAAAAAAAACATATCGTGTTTGTGTTTGTACGAATAGAATTTTATGTACATAGAAACCTTGATTAGTTAATTTATAAATGTAAATTATTTTAAAGAAAGAAATCAATAGGAGCCAAAAAAGAAAACAATATAATATAGGAATTGAACAAGTTAGTTGGCTTAGAATTAATACAACTCCGCAGGGAACATGTGAACACAGCTCTTATTAGGATATGCAAAATCAGAATGACACTTGTAATATTAAGTTCACCACGTAATGCAAAGACGTACTCAGACAACACGTGACTACTCATTATTGGATATTATTGTTTTTTTTGGGTGTTTTATATATTGCGTAATATAAGGTTGCATTTGCACGTTCATAGCATGCCTCATTTCTTCATTAAGGTTTAATATAAGTTTAGTATTTTGGAGTTTCCAGGGCTAAACATAGATTATATGTTGCTATCCAGAAACAATGCCACCAAATACGTAATCTGCATGTAGATACAACCTGTTTATACAAGCTTTATATTTGATTAACGATTTAAATCACTTTTATTAAATTATCATCTCCTCGGTCTGTTCTCTACTAATCATACAAAGTCTTAGCCAAACATTTTCCCATTTTCTTGTGAGTGTTAAAAGAAACATTTATAATATATTAATTGAGAATTATTTTAATAAAAGAGCTGACGTCTGATTTATAAATGTGTCATGCTGATATATCACACTATTATATCATTTTAAAATAAATATTATTTAGAACATAATTTACTACAGTATTTATGAAAATTGCCATTATATAGTATATTATATGTAAATTTTTATATTTCGACATAAAATATATTCTGTCATAAAATGTAAATATAATATAAAACAAAATATAAATTTTGAAAAATTAGTCAAACAAAATATAAAACAAAAATTTAGTTTAATTGAATATTTATCATATATATAATTTTATTCAAAATAGATACAATTTAAATCTATTTGTATAATCTGATTTTATTATATATTTTATTTTCGTAATCAATATTAAAATTTTTTAAAAATTATTTTAAATATAAAATAAATTATATATATCTAATTTAAATTAACAAAATAAATAAATAATTATTATTTGTAAATATTTTTTCCCACGAAATGTGTGAGTCAAAATCTAGTTTTCCATTAAGTATTAAACTAAGCCAAACTTCTTTCTTAGATTAAAGTGTTTCCTCACATTTTACATGACAGTTTTATATGTAACTTCAAGGATTCATTTCCTCTTAGCATTGGTTTTTGGTGATTGGATTTTTGGTATAGACTCTTTTCAAGATTTCCTAGTGGTCTAATTTGAAATGAAAAACTGTGGTTGTTGAGCTTTGTGTCTATGTCTTTGAAGGACAAGAAAGTCATTAAAACAGACAACCTACTTTATTCATCTAAAACCCTTAATATTTCCACGTCATATTACTTATTTCATTTCTAATTCTTTTCAATTGATTTTGTACTACTTTACTTGTATTACACTCCAAGCATGTTCTTTTATCTAATCTAACAACAATATAGATAAAACAAATTTAAAATTTTTACCCTTAAATTAGTCTATCTCATAACTCAAAGTCAAAGGGTCCCAAAAAAGCAGCTTAAAGTCTAAAAACAGATCGAACAAATCGTGAACCAAGATGATTAAAGTGTAGGCTCAAAAGAATCTATACAGTTTGCTCTTTAAGAGTTTGAGATTGGTCTGAATTTCTACAATTCCCATAGACTACATCAATCAACACAAAGAGAGGTGTCTTATTATAGTATTCCTATATATGCCTTATATTGGCAAAAACAAGACTTTGTGGTGATCACAATGCACACATGTAATGAGGAAACATATGAGGAAATACTTTAAGTAAAATTTGGTAATCCAATCTTGTTTTCTTAATCTAACTATCATAATTATACAAAACACCAACAATATACAATCATAACAGTAAGACTGTTCGTTTCGTAGCCGCAAGAACCTGCGACTACGTCATACGGTCAAACATTGTTCGTTTGACCGCCGTAGATTCCTGCGGTCAAACGCTGCGGTCGATCACAGAAAACTACGGTCAAAAATTTTAATCGCTGCAAAATTATAACGTTTGCGATCAAACAATTGCGATATAACATGCGACGATCAAACAAACAACAATATTGCAGCGTCTAACCGCAGCGTCTGACCGCAGGTCGCTGCCGCAGATGCTGCGGCAAACAAACGAACAGCGCTAGTATAAAATCCTAACATAACCATTTCTCTTGACCAATAAAGAGATTCAAACAAGCATAATTAAGCAGATCATTAACACAAGTCAACGTCCAGACACTGAAGGAGCAGAATTAAGAAGTAAGAAACACATATACATCAAATTGACAGTCATGAAAACCAAGAAAACGTCGCAATTTCATCTCCTATTAATGTAAGTAGTGATAAATCTAATAATTATCTTTGAGTTGGGAACTCGTGTCCTTCATATTCTATATTAGATCTGGAGATTTCCTCCTTTCCCTAACTATCTATCAATGGATATTTCTTCGAGCTGCAGAGAAGAAAACGACAGTATAATTATCTACGAAACAATTAGCGATACTACTGAAGAGGGAGTTCTTGATCTTACGGCTTCAACGAGAGTTATAAGTAGAAAATAACATCTTTTCTTCTTTTCTGTTAAAAAAAGTCGGAACAAGATATATATAGATAAATAGTTGATAATGATCTCATATTTTTATATATATCGATTTGAATTCAATAATTATAGCTAAATATCAACGCTATGAAACAAATAATGAATAAATGAATTGTTCCTTTTTTAGAGGAAATTGTAATGAAGAAATTCAGATTGTTCACGATCCACTGAAACCTCAAATTTGATAGTTTCTAAGCATTGACCGGAACAAAGGTTTATACTTAGAGAGTAACTTTAGGAATTGTTGTTATTACCCTTGAGATTTTGCGTTATTTACTATCTAAGGTACTACCATACTTCCTTTCTCTTAACTTTTTTTTTTTCCTCTCTTCTCTCTTCTTCTCTTCTTCGTCCTATTATCATGTCCGTCCATTAAAACCCTAATTTTATCTTCCTTGCCTCGTTTCACTCCATTACAGAGCTGTAGATTTAGCTTTAGAAAAAGGGTGAATTTCAGGGTTTGTTATAGATGTCCTACAATCAATCAAGGCCCGACAGAAGCGAGACTCAATATCAAAAAACTGGTCGATCCACCGGCTACCATCAGCAGCGCCATCAGCAGCAACAACACCGATCTTCCACCGCCGGTTATGGTAAGGGAGCCGGCGCTGGAACTGCCCTCGCCCCTTCCACTTCTGTCGATTCTTCGTTATCCTCTAATCGCAGGTATTCAATCAATTCGAGGTTCAGGGATTCTCCTAGGTAATTACAAGTTTGCAATTTTTAACGTTTTTCTTGTGTTCTTATCCCAGTTTTAAGAAGCCTATCAATGCTCAAGGAGGGCAGTCTAGGGTGAATCTGCCGCCAGTGAATCATTCAGTTTCTAAGGATGGTTTGCATCCTAACAATCACAATGTACAGTCTCGCTCTCAAGGTATGATCTTTAGTACCGGTTGAGTTTTTTTTAATCTTTTCACCACTGCCCTTTTGCTCTCCATCGTTATATTGGAACGTGTAGGTAATATTGATCAGTGGGCGATCGTTGCGCTTAGCTCACCTTTCTTGTATTGTTAGTCACAGGAGCATCTGGTGAACCGGTTATTGGCGGAACTGCTAATCCAACTGAATCATTCACTAGAGCCACCGGAGCTATTCCAAAGGCTCCAATTTCTCCGTCTCCCGCCATGAGTTCCAAGAGCAATGAGACGGTTAACACACCCAAAGGTTGTTTTTTTTTTCTTTCGCATATGTTGTATATCCAGAAATGCATAACGTTTTTAATCTTTTCTGTTGCAGCCTCTGAAGACTCTTCACAAGCCTTTGCTTTCCAGTTTGGGTCATTTGGTCCTGATATAATGAAGGTATGCTGCTGTTCCTTCTTTCTGTTTTTTTTCCCCATTAACACCTAAATCATCTGCCTTGTTGGTTTTCTAGATTCCTGCTCGAACTAGCTCAGCACCTCCAAATATGGATGAGCAGAAACGTGCCCAGGTCCACTTTTAGTATTTTCCGTCTCCCATTATTGGGGTTATTGCCTACACGAATGATTCTTGGTTATATGATGATGAATAGTCTTGTGTTTCAACTTTGTTTCTCGCTCCAAAATCTCTGTGATTTGTCTTGTATTGGGATGGGTTTGCTTGCATGATGCCCTGATTTTAATATTTCGAGAACGAATTTATCTACTGAAAATTACTGATTTGATTTTAACTTTTTTCTTTTTGTTTATGACACAATTACACATTGTTTGCAGATGCAGCAAGCCTCTTTAAGAACGGCACCGAACTTGCCAGCTTCTGTGCCTAAAACAGATATACCAAATAAGGCTGCAGATGATCAATTGACGAGGAAAGAGGGGCACAATCCATCAAGCGAAAAAGCAGATGTCCAAGTCCCACATATATCCTCTCCCAATCAAACACAGAAGTCTCCAATTACAAATATCCGCATGCCTTCGGTGCAGACACCTTATCAGCATGCTCAGGTTCCTCACCCTGTACATTTTGGTGGCCATACGATGCATATGCAGCCTCCCAATGCGACACCAGGCGCATTTCAGATGCCTATGCCTATGGCATTATCTATGGGGAATGCACCTCAAATCCAGCAGCAGGTCTTTTTTCAAGGTCTCCCATCACATCCGATGCATCATCAGGGTATGATTCATCAGGCACAAGGACATGGTTTTGCAACTCCGATGGGTGCTCAGATGCATCCGCAGTTAGGCCACGTAGGTGTGGGTTTGAGCCCACAATATCCCCAGCAGCAAGGAGGGAAATTTGGCGGGGCACGTAAGACCACACCTGTCAAGATTACACATCCTGACACTCATGAAGAGCTGAGGCTTGATCGGCGTGGTGACCCGCATCCAGATGGGAAACCAATGGCTTCCAAACCGCATTCTAACACAGCTCCCAGATCGCAGCCAGTTTCATCATTTGGTCCACAACCAGTTAATTTGTTGCAAACCTCATATAACTCCAAGCCCATGATATATCCTCCAGTTTCTGTACCCTTAAACAGTGGTCCAATGTCATCCACTCAGGCACCAAGATATCATTTCCCAGTTATTGATGGCTCGCAGAGAATGCAATTTATCAACCAATCTGCTCATACCGCTCCACAGCTTATTAGACCTGCAGCCCCTGCACATGTTTCATCTGATTCGTCTTCCTCTGTGAAAGCACGCAGTGGCCAAAATGTGATGTCATCTGCTCTACCTGCAACTGCGAAGGTATCAGTAAAGTCAGCTGCTGCTTCTGAAAATCTTGGATCACCTAAAGTCAGGTCGCATGGAAAAATTAGCATTGCTCCGTCACAAAAGGATGCAGAGGCTCACTCACACCAGCCGAAACCTGGCTTCGTCTCCGGGGTATCAAATTCGTCTGCTCCCCCAGTGAAGTCATCTGTGGAGACTGATATAGTTGCAACAACTGAAATTGGAAGAGAGAAATTGGTGAGTGAGTCGAACTCAATTAAAGATCAGAAACGGACATGTAAGGTGGAACCACCTCATAATGTGACTGAGGTATGGTACTGTGTTTTTAATTCTTCATTAATTATATTTATTACGTGGTAATATTTCATTTTTCTGTGCCACTGCTTCTCGCAGGATCATGGACAGACTATGCCAGACCCTCTGGTTTCTGATCTTGGTTCTCCTTCCAGCCGTTTTGCTCCTGAAACAGAAACCATTGCTGCTAAGGAAAAATCATTACCTCCAGCTACCAATGGGTTTAGGAAGCAATTGATGGAGGTGTTTTCCACTTCTGATTCACCAGATACTAGTATTGACAAAACTACAGAAGGGTCAAGCCATGTCTCCGCTGGGATTTCTGGTTCTTCACCAGAAGAGAAAGACCTAAAATGTGAAGAACGGACTGTTTCTGAAAAGCACACTGAAATGTCTGTAATTTCTGATGAGAAACACGAAACAGCATCAGGTATGCTCCGGAAAGCACATAATGAGCTGGATGGTTCCACAGTCATCTGTCCTGACTCTGAAAAATTAGCTGAAGTTACAGATGATACGAGCTCCAAAGTTCCATATTCTACGCATACTCAGTCTTCTACTGTTCCTCTTGGGCATTCTAAAACACTGTCGAGACATCATGTTGTAAAAAATGCTGGTGATAGTTCGACATCTGCCCCAGTTACTCTTCCCAATAAATCTGCTCTTGAATCAAACACAAGAAGAAATACTTCTACCAAAGGAAAGAAGAATTTTAAAGAAACTCTTCAAAAAGCAGATGCTGCAGGGATAACATCTGATCTCTATATGGCTTACAAAGGGCCTGAAGAAGAGAAAGAGATAAAAATGCCGTTAGAAAGTTCAAATGTTATTCGTGATGTTCCAAACCAGAAGCTGGCGCTTGCCGTACCTCAGGCTGTCGCTGAGACCACTGTGGATGCTAAACCACTCAAAAATGAGCCAGAAGACTGGGAAGATGCAGCTGATGTTTCTACGCCAAAGCTGGAAACTGCAGATCTTCGTGTGCATCCAAAGAGAGGTTCCTCAGATGAGGTCAGAGACAGCTGCAGCAACATGGAAAAGAAATACTCGCGGGATTTCCTTCTTAAGTTTGCAAAGCTGTTTACTGCTCTCCCTGAGGGCTTTGACGTTTCATCAGATATTGCTAATGTCTTGATTTTTGCTAATATGGGTGCATCTCATCATGAACATGATTCTTATACTACTCCTGGGAAGGTTATGGATCGCCAAGGGAGTGGTGCTCAACGTCGTCCCAGCAATATTGTTGATGATAGATGGACGAAGAATCAGGGTTCTCTTCCCGCAGGCTATGGAGGTAGTGCGGGTTTTCGACCTGGTCAAGGAGGAAACTCAGGAGTTCTAAGAAACCCTCGTATGCAGGGACCGATCATGTCTAGACCGATGCAACCAATGGCTCCTGTGGGAGGAATGGGCAGAAACAACCCCGACTTAGAAAGGTGGCAACGTGGTTCAAATTTCCAGCAAAAAGGACTTTTTCCTTCTCCGCATACTCCTATGCAGGTGATGCATAAAGCCGAGAGTAAATACCAAGTGGGTACTGTTGCAGATGAAGAACAAGCAAAGCAAAGGCAATTAAAGGGCATCTTGAACAAGTTGACCCCACAAAACTTTGAGAAACTGTTCGAGCAAGTTAAAAGTGTCAACATTGACAATGCTGATACACTTACTGGAGTCATCTCGCAGATATTTGACAAAGCCTTGATGGAACCTACCTTCTGTGAGATGTACGCAGATTTCTGTGTGCATCTGTCTGGGGCCTTACCTGATTTTAACGAGAATGGTCAAAAGATTACCTTCAAAAGGTTGCTTCTCAATAAATGTCAGGAAGAATTTGAGAGAGGGGAGAAAGAAGAAGAGGAAGCTAGTAGAGTTGCTGAAGAAGGACAAGTAGAACAAACTGAGGAGGAAAGGGAAGAGAAGAGACTCAAGGTTCGGAGGAGAATGCTTGGTAATATTAGACTTATTGGTGAGTTATACAAGAAAAAAATGTTGACTGAGAAAATCATGCACGCATGCATCCGCAAGTTGCTCGGGTATGATCAGGATCCACATGAAGAGAACATCGAAGCTCTTTGTAAATTAATGAGTACAATAGGAGTTATGATCGATCATCAAAATGCTAAGTTCTATATGGATGCATATTTTGATAAAATGAAACAGCTATCATGCAAACAAGACTTGTCTTCTAGGGTGAGGTTCATGTTAATTAATGCCATCGATCTGAGAAAGAACAAATGGCAGGAGAGAATGAAGGTCGAAGGGCCAAAGAAAATTGAGGAAGTGCACAGAGATGCTGCACAAGAACGCCAAACTCAAGCTAACAGGCTTTCACGCGGACCCTCAATGAATTCGTCAGCCAGAAGAGGGCATATGGAGTTCACTCCTAGGGGAGGAGGAGGAATGCTGTCACCTCCAAATGCCCATATGGGTGGGTTTCATGGAACACCTCAGGGTCGTGGCTTTGGTAATCAGGACATTAGATATGATGAAAGGCCACCTCATGAGCCTAGGATGGTTCCAATGCCTCAAAGGCCAGTAGGTGAGGAGCCTATAACCTTGGGCCCCCAAGGTGGTCTTGGTCAGGGAATGTCTATTAGAAGGCCTGCTGTAGTATCAAACGCTTTGCAGTCTGATGCTACTCAGGCCGGTGGTGGAGATTTCAGGCGACCGGCTGGTGGTTTGAATGGTTTTGGCTCACAAAGACCTTCAAGTCCTGTTACTCATGGACGGTCAAGTCCCCAAGAGCGGGGAACAACTTATGTACACAGGGACTTTGCAAGTCTATCTCGTGCTTCTGATCCGCCATCAGAAGTTTCAGCTGCTATGCAAGGACTACAAGGTCCATCTTCAGCAGTAAACAGTCCTCGAGAAAATGCTTTGCCTGAGGAACGGTTACGCGATATGTCCTTATCTGCTATAAAGGAATATTACAGGTACTATATTCCTCCTTTCCGCCTGGTCATTTGTTTTGTTGTTCTCATAGTCATCAAATACTGCTAGATTCAGCATATCACTCTGCAGAAACCTGCGTAGGGACAATTGCATCAAAATATGGTTTATTCATTTACAGCTAGAGGGTTTGTTATACGATTGAATAATTCTTGAAGTAGGTAAATTAGAATTGACTTCAAATCGATCATTTGAAAAAATTGAAACACAGTATATTGATTGTTGCGCTTCTGTATCTTACAAAAGGAAAAAAGATATTTGAGAGCAGTTTAATAGCATCTCTAATTAATGGTGAAAATTTGATGGTATATTCCTTTTTTTAGTTTTCTACAAAATGTTACAGTTAAAGAATGCCTCCCTTTTTACAGATTGTAGTGCTATGTTGCTATGTAATCATTTGCATTCTGTGGTCACCTCCTATTTAAAATAAGAGCACTTTTGTGAATATCAGTTACTGTTTTTGTGCAGTGCCCGAGATGAGAAGGAGATTGGTTTATGCATGAAAGACATAAATTCGCCAGCTTTTCACCCAACAATGATTTCTCTCTGGGTTACTGATTCGTTTGAGAGAAAAGACAAAGAAAGAGATCTCTTAGCAAAGCTTCTTGTTAACCTCGTGAAATCTGATGATAACGCCTTAACACAAGCCCAACTGGTGAAAGGGTAAGTAAGAAAAACTCCCGCTTTGATCAAATGTCAAATATGTTTTATCTTTTTCATGAAATCTGTTGGCTTTTCTTTTGACAGGTTTGAATCAGTTTTGACAACCCTGGAGGATGCTGTAAATGATGCGCCAAAAGCAGCAGAGTTTCTTGGAAGAATCTTTGGTAAAAGTGTGACGGAGAAATTAGTGACATTGACAGAGATTGGTCGGTTAATCCGTGAAGGAGGAGAAGAACCGGGAAGCCTGATAGAGTTTGGATTAGGAGGTGATGTTCTTGGGAGTGTTTTGGAGATGATAAAGACAGAATCAGGAGAAGAAGCTTTGGTTGAGATTCGCCGGAGCTCTGCTATAAGGATTGAAGATTTCAAACCACATGCACCTAACCGGTCGAAGATATTAGACAAATTTACTTAGGAATATATATAATATATGTGGAACCATCTCTTATTGTTTGGGGGGGTTTCCTTTCTTCTTTTCTCTTAGAAGTTCTTCCTTTTTAAGTGTTTCGACTAACTAATTCGTTAAAAAGGTAATTTCTCTATTTTATTATATTGCAAAACGTTTGAAATTTTCATTTCTTTATAAATCATATACTTCACACTTTCGCTCTAAAGAAGCACAACGAGTTCATTGCTACTAATGCCTTTTTTCCATTATATAATACAGCATAACATTAGCTAAATACACATATCATTTGATCGTGATGTAGCGGTTTGTACCGTGTTTTGCCCAATGATCCTTCAGATCGACCGGGTTTGAGAGATCATGTTGCCCTTCTGCAGCGAGCCTGCTTAGAAGCTTGTTAAACGCACTTCCGCTCATTTTCCTTCCACCAACTCGAGCATGCTTTTTGTTAGGCATTGCCGGTAATGGATACATTGATAATGTGGTTGTGCAACACGATGATTGCCAACCTCCATTTCCCCATTTGTAGCATTGTCTGAGCATTCCAGTACATGAACATCCCGGTGGCGGCATTGTTGTTTCGTCGTACACAACTTGGTTAAGCCCCACCATTTCTTGATTTTTCCAATCTGATTTTGATCCTATAAAGACATGCTTACTTGTTTCTTCCTCCCCGTTGTCATGGGTAGTCTTGACAAACATTATCTTGGTTAAGTCGTCCTCGCTCTCTTTTGTAACCTTCCTCTGATTTTTTGGCCCTCTCTTATTAGCAGCGATTTTTGTTGTCGCCCTTGAGTCTTTCACTCTTTTACCTCGTTTTAGTTTGGCAGATTCCAAGTCGGATCCGGTAGGTGGTGATGTCAGGAGACCATCATTTGGCTCCATTTCTCTGGTCTCATATGCATTTTCAGTTAACTGAGGCATGTGATGTTGTTGATGATGATGCATGTGCTTCACACCACGTGATATTTGACATCCCGGTGGACATGCAGACATATTGGCAACAGCAGCAGCCACAGAGTTCTCACGGTATTGGAGAGCTGTAAGAGCATTGTCTCTCTCCATTATCGCATTGTTGCGCTCAGCCATGGCCGTGTCTCGTTGGAGAAAGGCCATGTCGCGTTCAGCTAGTGCTGCTTTTTTCTCTGATATAGCCAAATTTCTCTCCTGAATCGCAGCATCTCGCTCTGCTATTATTGACATCACTTGTTTCATCGATGGCTGGTGCTGCATCATCCACTGTTTCATATCATGAACAATAATGCATTCCCATTAAAAAAACTATCTCAAAGCTGAGGAAGCAGCAGAGAGTAAAACAAATGATTTTTATTTTTGGGACTGGAAAACACACTGTCTGAGATACCTGGCCCTGAGCTGCTTTATGCCCTCCATTCTCACGATGCCCACCATCATCCATTTGAGAAAGTTATAGCTCTTAATGTTTGCAATAAAGCCTCAACAAAAATTGAGCAAGCTAATGGAAAATCAAAATGATAGATTGATCCATCTAAAACATGATTCAGCACTGCAGAGAAAAAGCACACAATGCATTATATTTCACCAGAAAAGCCAAAGAAATATAAGGTTGTTGAGAAAATATGTATGTGGTCAAATCGCAAGATAGATATCAAAATTGTAAAAGCAAACTACAGAACAGGACAGAGAAACTGTCTGGTCTATGAAAACATCATAACTAACGATTCATTCTAACCAAAAGACACATGATCCTAAACTACTCCCTAATCAGTTTCAGTCACTAGCTAGGAATATTTTTGACTCCAGCAGAAAACTGACCTAATAGACAGTTTTTTTGTGACGACCATTATCTTCCTAATCAACCACTGATAGAACAGACAGATGTTAAGTTCGAATCGGAGCCATTATAGTAGATAACTAGTGAAAATAGAGTCATAAACTGAAATACTGAAGCTTTTTCTCTTATCGTTACCAAATAGTCATGGAAATGGCACAGAAAGCTCAGAAACTACCACAGATATCATCCAATGATAAATCAATGGAATCATTGTATAAATCGAAACAGCGAGAGTAAGAAACAAGGATTCACCAGACGAACTAGGGTTCCGGTGGATTGAAAGGAGGCATGTGAAGTGAAGATACGACACCGTATAACACAGAGTCGGATTTCAGATACTCGACGGAGGTTGACTAATTCGTTAAAAAGGTAATTTCTCTATTTTATTATATAGTAAAAACCTTTGAAATTTTCATTTCTTTTATAAATCATATACTTTCACACGTTAAAATAAAGAATGATTCAATGAAATAATAATATTATGCAGTAAATTAGTTATAAAGTTCTAAACAAAGTAGTTTCAATATTTTGTAAATTTTATGTTGAAATTTTGCAAAAACAATTGACACATTGTAAAGAGATTGTGAGATATAACTCTTTTTACTATTTAAAACTAGAGTTTGATCGAGGAAAAAATATTCACAAATAATAATTAATTATTTATTTTGTAAATTTAGATTAGATATATATATAATTTATCTCATATTTAAAATATTTTTTTTTAATTTTTAATATTAATTACGAAAATAAAATAGATAATAAAATCGGATTATACAAATAGATTTAAATTGTATCTATTTTGGATAAAATTATACATATGATAAATATTCAATTAAACTAAATTTTTGTTTTATATTTTGTTTGACTAATTTTTTAAAATTTATATTTTATTTTATATTATATTTACATTTTATGATAAAATATATTGTATGTCGAAATATTAGAGATTTACATATAATATATTGTATGATGATAATTTTTGTAAATACTCTAATAAAATATGTCTCAAATAATATTTATTTTAAAATACTATAATAGTGTGACACATCAACATGACAAATTTGTAAATCACACATCAATATAAAATTAATTTATTAAAATGATTATCAATTAATATATTATATATTTTCAATCTCACTTGCACTAGCTTCTCTTTTATTTGATATGATGTGTTAATGTTTTTAATAATTATTGTGAATACATATTTCTATTGAATATATAATTTTTATTTTTTATTATGTCGTTTGATAGTTTGATTTATTTGTTGATTAATATGATTTATTATACTATGCATATTTTCTATATACTTACTATGCTTAAGTTATTATAAAACTTACATATTTTCACAATATGAATATATATAAATTTAAAAACATTATAAATTTAATAAACAAATCTGTTGACGAATATATGCAGTATTATGCATTTATTTATAGTTTATAAAATATTTATGTAATTAAATAAATGTATTCAGATAATTTTAGTGTGATACTTATTAAAAAACAGGAAATCGTATGAATTTGTCTAAAATATTGACAAACTGAAGGAAAAAAATTGAAATATTGAATGCGATTGAATGCATTTAAATCAACTTAATATAATTACTTTTCTTAATAGTAAAGAAAAAACAGCAAAAAAAAGCACCAAAATAATTTTTTAGTATCTATAATAAATGATATCTAATATTTATAAAAGATTATGAAGTAATACATTAATCATATTATCTTATGGATGGGGGTTCGGGTATTCCTTATGATTCGAGTCGGGTTTTCGGGTTTTTGGATTTTCGAAGTTAAAAGAATAAGACCTGCTCCTATATTTATAAATTTTTGGAACGGATTCGGTTTGGATATCTTTGGATTCAGGTTCAGTTTGGGTTTTAAATTCGGATTCGAGTTAGTTCGGATTTTGAAAACGGATTCGGATTAGTTCGGATTTTAATTACGAATTCGGATTGGTTCGGATTTTATATTCGAAATAGTCATACATATGGATTCAGGTTATTTCGTATTTTTACCCAAAATGACATATGTTATTCGAAATAACAAAACGAACATTATGATTCAAAAATAACAAAAAAATATTAAATTCAAACTTACAACTAATCAATTAATAAGAGATAAAATATTTAATTTTTATCTATTTAAATCAAATTGGTTTTGGTTCGAATTTCGGATATATCCGAACCCGAACCCAAAATTTAATTTCGGATATATCCAAATCCGAACCTAAAATTATAAGCAAACAAAACCCATTCAGATATTTTTAAATACTCATACCTATTTGGGTTCAAGTATTTCAGGTCGAATTCAGATTCGAATTTCGAATTTGGTTAATATGTCGAACTCTAAATTTAGGAAATGATATATTAATGAAGAAATAGAAAACTAAAAGGTTGAGAATATTTATGAAAATGATAGCTAAGCAAAATAAGTTTCAACATTTATGTATTATACATCTTTTAGTTGGTTGAATCCAGAAAAAAAAACAATGAGCAGCTGTTATGGGCCACATAAGGGACAAAAGAATTGGAGAATTGGGTCCATTTTTTGTGATTCCTTTTGTCGTCTTACGAGAGTTGCTTAGTCAGATCCGAACAATTTGGGTCACGAAAACTCGACTTGATGGCTTTTTGTGGGTCAGGCTAATAAATTATGTAGCTACAGAATATTTTGTAATGTTTTTTTTCTTCTGTTATATTATTTTATTGACATGGAAATACAAAATTATTGCATATCACAAGAATTAGAGAAGAACCTATAATATAAATATGCAAAGATAAGTAGTAAATCTTGAAAAAGAACTGATCATATTAGAATATTAGTTGACAGTCTCTATAGCTTTTAAAAACGACAGGTTTCATTAATTTTTAAAAACATTTGTTTTAATGAAAAGTCCAAAGATCATGCACAATGATGTTGTTGTCCGGAAAGAAATTAGGGCACATTCATCATTTTGATTCCATATAGACAAACCATGTCCACCCAACTATTTGATAGAACATGTCTGATAATTATGAATAAAATTATATATATTAAAATGTAAAATATCGATACAAGAATTTTGGAAAGATTCGAATTTGCAGAAGCGAGACATTCTTTCCTTAATTATGAAAATGCCCCGTAGTGTGACGGTTTTATGGCGTTCCGAATCCCATGATACAACTGCAACTATTCTGTTTTGCACAATCCAAGAACAGAATCCAACGAACGTTTTTCTATGTTGCATTATCAGACTCAACATGTGATGGATTTTTATGTGTATTTTTACACTTTTAGAATGAGGAAACCAAATGTTTATTTTCCTTTCTTTTTCATTCTCATTTTTCATGAATCATTTACATTATCATCATTTTTTTAATGATCAATATATGAGTTTAAAACAGGTTACTCCATTTTTAATGAGAATTATGTCACAAATATTACAAAACAATAAACTAAATTAATTTGGTTGTAATTTGTAACTTAATAAAAAAGATGTTGAATTTGACTTAGTCAACAAATAACAAATGAGGTTTGAACCAAACCACAATAAAAATTGTACCGACCATTGGTTCATTTGCTAAACTCCGAAAACTCAAAACTCGAGTTCGGTTATCTCCTTCCACTAATACACCAAAGTGTATCCAAAATTTTGAGTTTTTGTAACAGCTTTTTCGCTTGATATACAAAAGAGATTTCACCTCTAAATTATAATGTGAGACAAATTACATTTGTTTTATACTTATCAAGCAATCTATTTTAAATACTCATTTCTCATTCAAACGAACTTCGGTTTTAGCGTTTTCTTTAGAAAATTCAACACTATTTATATTCACTAAACAATAACACTTATTTCTTGTTCTTGAAATCGAATATTATGTTACTTGGTTTCTTTAATCTATCATCCGATATTAATTTTTTTACTAATTTTATTTTAAATTATTTAAAATGAATCTTATCTCAAAAATTACTTAATTTGGTGATGTCTATTGATAGATAACATAGCATCACATAATGCTTTTAAATTTAAACAGTAAATAAAATATTTTTAATTTGGTTTTAATGTAGAAAATTAGCTTTTTCGTTTTTTAATTGTTAATACATATTTTATATTAGATATGGACACTAATACTCATTATTCGTTTTGAGTCCATTATCTAATTCACACCCACTTAACAAAAGTATTTATGGTTTTCATGTAAATATATCATCTATATTCTATATAATATATTAATTGGGAATCATTTTAACAAAGTAATCTTATGTTGACGTCTAATTTACAAGTAAACTTATGTTGACGTGTGATTTACAAGTATGTCACGTGTCACATTATTAGAGCATTTTAATATAAATATTACCTAACACATAATTTACTATAGTATTTACGAAAATTAGTATTATACAATATATTATATGTAAATCCATAATATTTCGACATACAATGTATTTTTGCATAAAATATAAATATAATATAAAACAAAATATAAATTTTGAAAAATTAGTCAAACAAAATATAAAACAAAAGTTTAGTTTAATTGAATATTTATCATATGTATAATTTTATCCAAATAGATACAGTTTAAATCTATTTGTATAATCCGATTTTATTATTTATTTCATTTTCGTATTAAAAAGTTTTTTTAAAAATATTTTAAATATAAAGTAAATATATATATATATATATATCTAATTAAAATTAACAAAATAAATAATTAATTATTATATATGAATATTTTTTCCATACCAAAATCTAGTAATTCTGTTATATGGTAGTAAAAGATAGATATCGAATATCAATTTAATCAACTATCTAGTTGGTATTCGTGTTATTAACTGATTTCCAAAATATATACTTTAATTTGTCTATATATTGCCTTGTTGTTGTTTACATTATTATATTATATATAACACATAAATTATATGCTTTAATTTATCTATATATTACCTTTGTTTCTTAAATATGTTATTAAATTGGAATATTTAATATTTGAATGGAACTTTTGGAGAAAAATCCAGATAATAATAAAGATATACTTTTTTAATTTTAAATAAATGTGTTGTTTAAGGACTTACATACATCTTTAAAAACCATGTTAAATTTCTATTATACCTCTAATTATTACACTATACAATTTTTCTTATTATAGTTTTAAGCGACACATAATTTTAAATGTACAACAATTTTAAATGATATTTACAATGAAACAAAAAAAATATAATTTTCTTTGAAATATAAAATTTCCAATGAGATACAATTCAAAATATTCATTACTCGTTTGAATTAAATTGAAGGTTATAGCATAAATGAATTGTTCCTTTTTGGGAGAAATTGTAATGAAGAAATTCAGATTGTTCGCGATCCACTGAAACCTCAAATTTGATAGTTTCTAAGCATTGACCGGAACAAAGGTTTATACTTCGTCCTATTATCATGTCCGTCCATTAAAACCCTAATTTTATCTTCCTTGCCTCGTTTCACTCCATTACAGAGCTGTAGATTTAGCTTTAGAAAAAGGGTGAATTTCAGGGTTTGTTATAGATGTCCTACAATCAATCAAGGCCCGACAGAAGCGAGACTCAATATCAAAAAACTGGTCGATCCACCGGCTACCATCAGCAGCGCCATCAGCAGCAACAACACCGATCTTCCACCGCCGGTTATGGTAAGGGAGCCGGCGCTGGAACTGCCCTCGCCCCTTCCACTTCTGTCGATTCTTCGTTATCCTCTAATCGCAGGTATTCAATCAATTCGAGGTTCAGGGATTCTCCTAGGTAATGACAAATTTGCAATTTTTAACGTTTTTCTTGTGTTCTTATCCCAGTTTTAAGAAGCCTATCAATGCTCAAGGAGGGCAGTCTAGGGTGAATCTGCCGCCAGTGAATCATTCAGTTTCTAAGGATGGTTTGCATCCTAACAATCACAATGTACAGTCTCGCTCTCAAGGTATGATGTTTAGTACCGGTTGAGTTTTTTTTAATCTTTTCACCACTGCCCTTTTGCTCTCCATCGTTATACTGGATACGTGTAGCTAATATTGATCAGTGGGCGATCGTTTCGCTTAGCTCACCTTTCTTGTATTGTTAGTTACAGGAGCATCTGGTGAACCGGTTATTTGCGGAACTGCTAATCCAACTGAATCATTCACTAGAGCCACCGGAGCTATTCCAAAGGCTCCAATTTCTCCGTCTCCCGCCATGAGTTCCAAGAGCAATGAGACGGTTAACACACCCAAAGGTTGTTTTTTTTTTTCTTTCGCATATGTTGTATATCCAGAAATGCATAACGTTTTTAATCTTTTCTGTTGCAGCCTCTGAAGACTCTTCACAAGCCTTTGCTTTCCAGTTTGGGTCATTTGGTCCTGATATAATGAAGGTATGCTGCTGTTCCTTCTTTCTGTTTTTTTCCCCATTAACACCTAAATCATCTGCCTTGTTGGTTTTCTAGATTCCTGCTCGAACTAGCTCAGCACCTCCAAATATGGATGAGCAGAAACGTGCCCAGGTCCACTTTTAGTATTTTCCGTCTCCCATTATTGGGGTTATTGCCTACACGAATGATTCTTGGTTATATGATGATGAATAGTCTTGTGTTTCAACTTTGTTTCTCGCTCCAAAATCTCTGTGATTTGTCTTGTATTGGGATGGGTTTGCTTGCATGATGCCCTGATTTTAATATTTCGAGAACGAATTTATCTACTGAAAATTACTGATTTGATTTTAACTTTTTTCTTTTTGTTTATGACACAATTACACATTGTTTGCAGATGCAGCAAGCCTCTTTAAGAACGGCACCGAACTTGCCAGCTTCTGTGCCTAAAACAGATATACCAAATAAGGCTGCAGATGATCAATTGACGAGGAAAGAGGGGCACAATCCATCAAGCGAAAAAGCAGATGTCCAAGTCCCACATATATCCTCTCCCAATCAAACACAGAAGTCTCCAATTACAAATATCCGCATGCCTTCGGTGCAGACACCTTATCAGCATGCTCAGGTTCCTCACCCTGTACATTTTGGTGGCCATACGATGCATATGCAGCCTCCCAATGCGACACCAGGCGCATTTCAGATGCCTATGCCTATGGCATTATCTATGGGGAATGCACCTCAAATCCAGCAGCAGGTCTTTTTTCAAGGTCTCCCATCACATCCGATGCATCATCAGGGTATGATTCATCAGGCACAAGGACATGGTTTTGCAACTCCGATGGGTGCTCAGATGCATCCGCAGTTAGGCCACGTAGGTGTGGGTTTGAGCCCGCAATATCCCCAGCAGCAAGGAGGGAAATTTGGCGGGGCACGTAAGACCACACCTGTCAAGATTACACATCCTGACACTCATGAAGAGCTGAGGCTTGATCGGCGTGGTGACCCGCATCCAGATGGGAAACCAATGGCTTCCAAACCGCATTCTAACACAGCTCCCAGATCGCAGCCAGTTTCATCATTTGGTCCACAACCAGTTAATTTGTTGCAAACCTCATATAACTCCAAGCCCATGATATATCCTCCAGTTTCTGTACCCTTAAACAGTGGTCCAATGTCATCCACTCAGGCACCAAGATATCATTTCCCAGTTATTGATGGCTCGCAGAGAATGCAATTTATCAACCAATCTGCGCATACCGCTCCACAGCTTATTAGACCTGCAGCCCCTGCACATGTTTCATCTGATTTGTCTTCCTCTGTAAAAGCACGCAGTGGCCAAAATGTGATGTCATCTGCTCTACCTGCAACTGCAAAGGTATCAGTAAAGTTAGCTGCTGCTTCTGAAAATCTTGGATCACCTCAAGTCAGGTCACATGGTGAAAATATCACTGCTCTGTCACAAAAGGATGCGGAGGCTGGTTCACATCAGCCGAAACCTGGCTTCGTCTCCGGGATATCAAATTCATCTGCTCCCCCAGTGAAGTCATCTGTGGAGACTGATATAGTTGCAAGAACTGAAATTGGAAGAGAGGAAATGGTGAATGAGTCGAACTCAGTTAAAGATCAGGAACGGACTGAGGTATGGTACTGTGTTTTTAATTCTTCATTAATTATTTTTATTACCTGGTAATATATCATTTTTGTGGCACTGCTTCTCGCAGGATCATGACCAAGCTATGCACGACCCTCTGGTTTCTGATCTTGGTTCTCCTTCCAGCTGTTATGCTCCTGAAACCGAAACCATTGCTGCTACGGAAAATTCATTACCTCCAGCTACCAATGGGTTTAGGAAGCAATTGATGGAGGTGTCTTCCACTTCTGATTCACTAGATACAAATATTGACAAAACTACAGAAGGGTCAAGCCATGTCTCCGCTGAGATATCTGGTTCTTCACCAGAAAAGAAAGACCTAAAATGTGAAGAACGGACTGTTTCTGAAAAGCATATTGAAATGTCTGTAATTTCTGATGAGAAACACGAAACAGTATCAGGTATACTCGGGAAAGCACATAATGAGGTGGATGGTTCCACAGTCATCTGTCCTGACTCTGAAAAATTAGCTGAAGTTACAGATGATACGAGCTCCAAAGTTCCATATTCTACGCATACTCAGTCTTCTACTGTTCCTCTTGGGCATTCTAAAACACTGTCGAGACATCATGTTGTAAAAAATGCTGGTGATAGTTCGACATCTGCCCCAGTTACTCTTCCCAATAAATCTGCTCTTGAATCAAACACAAGAAGAAATACTTCTACCAAAGGAAAGAAGAATTTTAAAGAAATTCTTCAAAAAGCAGATGCTGCAGGGATAACATCTGATCTCTATATGGCTTACAAAGGGCCTGACGAAGAGAAAGAGATAAAAATGCCATTAGAAAGTTCAAATGTTATTCGTGATGTTCCAAACCAGAAGCTGGCGCTTGCCGTACCTCAGGCTGTCGCTGAGACCACTGTGGATGCTAAACCACTGAAAAATGAGCCAGAAGACTGGGAAGATGCAGCTGATGTTTCTACGCCAAAGCTGGAAACTGCAGATCTTCGTGTGCATCCAAAGAGAGGTTCCTCAGATGAGGTCAGAGACAGCTGCAGCAACATGGAAAAGAAATACTCCCGGGATTTCCTTCTTAAGTTTGCAGAGCTGTTTACTGCTCTCCCTGAGGGCTTTGACGTTTCATCAGATATTGCTAATGTCTTGATTTTTGCTAATATGGGTGCATCTCATCATGAACGTGATTCTTATAATACTCCTGGGAAGGTTATGGATCGCCAAGGGAGTGGTGCTCAACGTCGTCCCAGCAATATTGTTGATGATAGATGGACGAAGAATCAGGGTTCTCTTCCCGCAGGCTATGGAGGTAGTGCGGGTTTCCGACCTGGTCAAGGAGGAAACTCAGGAGTTCTAAGAAACCCTCGTATGCAGGGACCGATCATGTCTAGACCGATGCAACCAATGGCTCCTGTGGGAGGAATGGGCAGAAACAACCCCGACTTAGAAAGGTGGCAACGTGGTTCAAATTTCCAGCAAAAAGGACTTTTTCCTTCTCCGCATACTCCTATGCAGGTGATGCATAAAGCCGAGAGTAAATACCAAGTGGGTACTGTTGCAGATGAAGAACAAGCAAAGCAAAGGCAATTAAAGGGCATCTTGAACAAGTTGACCCCACAAAACTTTGAGAAACTGTTCGAGCAAGTTAAAAGTGTCAACATTGACAATGCTGATACACTTACTGGAGTCATCTCGCAGATATTTGACAAAGCCTTGATGGAACCTACCTTCTGTGAGATGTACGCAGATTTCTGTGTGCATCTGTCTGGGGCCTTACCTGATTTTAACGAGAATGGTCAAAAGATTACCTTCAAAAGGTTGCTTCTCAATAAATGTCAGGAAGAATTTGAGAGAGGGGAGAAAGAAGAAGAGGAAGCTAGTAGAGTTGCTGAAGAAGGACAAGTAGAACAAACTGAGGAGGAAAGGGAAGAGAAGAGACTCAAGGTTCGGAGGAGAATGCTTGGTAATATTAGACTTATTGGTGAGTTATACAAGAAAAAAATGTTGACTGAGAAAATCATGCACGCATGCATCCGCAAGTTGCTCGGGTATGATCAGGATCCACATGAAGAGAACATCGAAGCTCTTTGTAAATTAATGAGTACAATAGGAGTTATGATCGATCATCAAAATGCTAAGTTCTATATGGATGCATATTTTGATAAAATGAAACAGCTATCATGCAAACAAGACTTGTCTTCTAGGGTGAGGTTCATGTTAATTAATGCCATCGATCTGAGAAAGAACAAATGGCAGGAGAGAATGAAGGTCGAAGGGCCAAAGAAAATTGAGGAAGTGCACAGAGATGCTGCACAAGAACGCCAAACTCAAGCTAACAGGCTTTCACGCGGACCCTCAATGAATTCGTCAGCCAGAAGAGGGCATATGGAGTTCACTCCTAGGGGAGGAGGAGGAATGCTGTCACCTCCAAATGCCCATATGGGTGGGTTTCATGGAACACCTCAGGGTCGTGGCTTTGGTAATCAGGACATTAGATATGATGAAAGGCCACCTCATGAGCCTAGGATGGTTCCAATGCCTCAAAGGCCAGTAGGTGAGGAGCCTATAACCTTGGGTCCCCAAGGTGGTCTTGGTCAGGGAATGTCTATTAGAAGGCCTGCTGTAGTATCAAATGCTTTGCAGTCTGATGCTACTCAGGCCGGTGGTGGAGATTTCAGGCGACCGGCTGGTGGTTTGAATGGTTTTGGCTCACAAAGACCTTCAAGTCCTGTTACTCACGGACGGTCAAGTCCCCAAGAGCGGGGAACAACTTATGTACACAGGGACTTTGCAAGTCTGTCTCGTGCTTCTGATCCGCCATCAGAAGTTTCAGCTGCTATGCAAGGACTACAAGGTCCATCTTCAGCAGTAAACAGTCCTCGAGAAAATGCTTTGCCTGAGGAACGGTTACGCGATATGTCCTTATCTGCTATAAAGGAATATTACAGGTACTATATTCCTCCTTTCCGCCTGGTCATTTGTTTTGTTGTTCTCATAGTCATCAAATACTGCTAGATTCAGCATATCACTCTGCAGAAACCTGCGTAGGGACAATTGCATCAAAATATGGTTTATTCATTTACAGCTAGAGGGTTTGTTATACGATTGAATAATTCTTGAAGTAGGTAAATTAGAATTGACTTCAAATCGATCATTTGAAAAAATTGAAACACAGTATATTGATTGTTGCGCTTCTGTATCTTACAAAAGGAAAAAAGATATTTGAGAGCAGTTTAATAGCATCTCTAATTAATGGTGAAAATTTGATGGTATATTCCTTTTTTAGTTTTCTACAAAATGTTACAGTTAAAGAATGCCTCCCTTTTTACAGATTGTAGTGCTATGTTGCTATGTAATCATTTGCATTCTGTGGTCACTTCCTATTTAAAATAAGAGCACTTTTGTGAATATCAGTTACTGTTTTTGTGCAGTGCCCGAGATGAGAAGGAGATTGGTTTATGCATGAAAGACATAAATTCGCCAGCTTTTCACCCAACAATGATTTCTCTCTGGGTTACTGATTCGTTTGAGAGAAAAGACAAAGAAAGAGATCTCTTAGCAAAGCTTCTTGTTAACCTCGTGAAATCTGATGATAACGCCTTAACACAAGCCCAACTGGTGAAAGGGTAAGTAAGAAAAACGCCCGCTTTGATCAAATGTCAAATATGTTTTATCTTTTTCATGAAATCTGTTGGCTTTTCTTTTGACAGGTTTGAATCAGTTTTGACAACCCTGGAGGATGCTGTAAATGATGCCCCAAAAGCAGCAGAGTTTCTTGGAAGAATCTTTGGTAAAAGTGTGACGGAGAAATTAGTGACATTGACAGAGATTGGTCGGTTAATCAGTGAAGGAGGAGAAGAACCGGGAAGCCTGATAGAGTTTGGATTAGGAGGTGATGTTCTTGGGAGTGTTTTGGAGATGATAAAGACAGAATCAGGAGAAGAAGCTTTGGTTGAGATTCGCCGAAGCTCTGCTATAAGGATTGAAGATTTCAAACCACATGCACCTAACCGGTCTAAGATATTAGACAAATTTACTTAGGAATATATATAATATATGTGGAACCATCTCTTATTGTTTGGGGGGTTTCCTTTCTTCTTTTCTCTTAGAAGTTCTTCCTTTTTAAGTGTTTCGACTAACTAATTCGTTAAAAAGGTAATTTCAATATTTTATTATGTTGCAAAACTTTTGAAATTTTCATTTCTTTATAAATCATATACTTCACACTTTCGCTCTAAAGAGGCACAACGAGTTCAAAATAACTAAGTGCTGCTAATGCCTTTTTCCATTATATAATACAACATAACATTAGCTCCACATACAACTCTTTTTCTCTTGAGTTTATTTGATTTTAGTACAAATCAGAGTGTCATAAAAACAACTCACACCTAAATACACATATCATTTGATCGTGATGTAGCGGTTTGTACCGTGCTTTGCCCAATGGTCCTTCAGATCGACCGGATTTGAGAGATCATGTTGCCCTTCTGCAGCGAGTCTACTTAGAAGCTTGTTAAACGCACTCCCGCTCATTTTCCTTCCACCAACTCGAGCATGCTTTTTGTTAGGCAGTGCTGGTAATGGATACACTGATAATGTGGTTGTGCAACACGATGATTGCCAACCTCCATTTCCCCATTTGTAGCATTGTCTAAGCATTCCTGTACATGAACATCCCGGTGGCGGCATTGTTGTCTCGTCGTACACAACTTGGTTAAGCCCCACCATTTCTTGATTTTTCCAATCTGATTTTGATCCAATAAAGACATGCTTACTTGTTTCTTCCTCCCCGTTGTCATGGGTAGTCTTTACAAACATTATCTTGGTTAAGTCATCCTCGCTCTCTTTCGTAATCTTCCTCTGATTTTTTGGCCCTCTCTTATTAGCAGCGACTTTTGTTGTCGCCTTTGAGTCTTTCACTCTTTTACCTCGTTTTGGTTTGGCAGATTCCAAGGCGGATCCGGTAGCTGGTAATGTCAGCAGACAATCATTTGGCTCCATTTCTCTGGTCTCATATGCATTTTCAGTTAACTGAGGCATGTGATGTTGATGATGATGATGATGCATGTGCTTCACACCACGTGATATTTGACATCCTGGTGGACATGCCGACATATTGGCAACAGCAGCAGCAGCAGTAGCCACAGAGTTCTCACGATATTGGAGAGCTGTAACAGCATTGTCTCTCTCCATTATCGCATTGTTGCGCTCAGCGATGGCCGTGTCTCGTTGGAGAAATGCCATGTCGCGTTCAGCTAGTGCTGCTTTTTTCTCTGATATCGCCAAATTTCTCTCCTGAATCGCAGCATCTCGCTCTGCTATTATTGACATCACTTGTTTCATCGATGGCTGATGCTGCATCATCCACTGTTTCATATCATGAACAATAATGCATTCCCATTAAGAAAACTATCTCAAAGCTGAGGAAGTTGTATGCAGCAGAGAGTAAAACAAATGATTTTTATTTTTGGGACTGGAAAACACACTGTCTGAGATACCTGGCCCTGAGCTGCTTTATGCCCTCCATTCTCACGATGCCCACCATCATCCATTTGAGAAAGTTATAGCTCTTATATGTTTGCAATAAAGCCTCAACAAAAATTGAGCAAGCTAATGGAAAATCAAAGTGAAAGAGTGATCCATCTAAAACATGATTCAGCACTGCAGAGAAAAAGCACCCAATGCATTACATTTCACCAGAAAAGCTAAAGAGATATATGGACGTTGAGAAATATGTATGTGGTCAATTATAGCAACATAGATATCAAAATTTTGTAAAAGCAAACTACACAACATAAGTAAGGACAGAGAAACTGTCTGGTCTATGAAAACATCATAACTAACGATTCATTCTGACCAAAAGACACATAATCCTAAACTCCCCAATCAGTTTCAGTCACTAGCTAGGAAGATTTTTGACTCCAGCAGCAAACTGACCTAATAGACAGTTTTTTTTGTGAAGACCATTATCTTCCTAATCAACCACTGATAGAACAGACAGATGTTAAGTTCGAATCGGAGCTATTACAGTACATAACTAATGAAAATAGTTATAAACTGAAATACTGAAGCTTTTTCTCTTATTGTTACCAAATAGTCATGGAAATGGCACAGAAAGCTCAGAAACTACCACAGAAATCGTCCAATGATAAATCAATGGAATCATTGTATAAATCGAAACAGCGAGAGTAAGAAACAAGGATTCACCAGACGAACTAGGGTTCCGGTGGATTGAAAGGAGACGTGTGAAGTGAAGATACGACAGCGTATAACACAGATTCGGATTTCAGATACTCGACGGAGGTTGAGAGAGAAAGAGAAACAGTTGACTGCGTCTAGGTCAGGGGATATTGTGCCACGACCCTACCCTCCTCTCTCTCTCTCTCTTTTTGAGTTTTTTTTTCCTTCTTACTTATGTTTTTATCAATGTGTTTTTGGTCAGTGTCTTCATTCTTTTCTTCTTCTCATTTTTTTTACTTTTACTCATACACGACAACATGTTTTTTATTCACTATTCTTCTTTTGCGATTTCGTTACATCTATAGTTTGGTTTTAAGAGACAAAGTCATGGATTTCGCTGTGATTTTGTCCAACAAATGTGGTGAATTGAAAGATTCTGCAAGTCACGATGGTTTTCTGATTTTCTTACCTCCACAAGTGAGAACCAATAATAAGGCTTTTACGTCTTTAGAGTTGGATAAATGTGAAAGCCCATAGTATATGGGCCACGTTCTAAATGAGGCCCATATGAAAATAATGCCCTAATACAATTTGTATATATAAGACGCTCATTGCTGTGAGAGTGGGCGAGTTGTTCAGTAGGGTTTCTCATTTTCGGCGGTGGTGCTCGTCTAGTCTGCTTTACAATGGTGAAGATCTTTCCTCTCTATACGTTTCTGTTCTTTAATCGTTAGGAGTTGTCGAATTTACTTTCTTTTGCCTTGTTTGAGCTTACAGTTAGAGTTTCAAGTTTCCAGATGCATTGTATAGTTTATTTTTCAGTTATACTGGTGGAGATCTAGGCTGCAATTGTATTAATCTGGCACTAACTCACTGTTTTTTTATTCTGGATCGGGTTATAATGTTCAACAGGCGAAGAGAACGAAGAAGGTTGGAATCGTCGGGAAGTACGGTAATGCTCCTGGCTTCAAATTCGTCTATATAGCTCTTATGAAATCGTTTAGGATGACTGTAGAAAATTGGGAAAGAATGTTATTTGATTCCAAAAGTGTATATTGGAAAACTGCAAAGGCGTTTCTGCTATCTATTTTGTCCTTTTAGCTCGTATTGAATAGGGTTGCTTGGTAAAGTTTTCAATAGTATTTTTACTAAATGTGTTCAAATCTTATTTTGATTACTCCTCTGTAATCACATTCGCCATTCTTTCTTTCTCGTTCTTACTCTTTCTTTCTAGTTCTTTTTATTAACATATGAATGGGTCAGGTACTCGTTATGGTGCGAGTATCAGGAAGCAGATTAAGAAGATGGAGGTTAGCCAACATAGCAAGTACTTCTGTGAGTTCTGTGGCAAGGTAAAATCACAATACACTTTCCCTTTTTCTGAATCTGGTTTGGTTGAATTAGTGGTTTAATTTGATGAATATCGTTGCAGTATGGCGTAAAGCGAAAGGCTGTTGGTATTTGGGGATGCAAGGATTGTGGCAAGGTCAAGGCAGGTGGTGCTTACACAATGAAGTAAGTATTACTTGTTTATATATATGAACAAAATTCGCTTGTTTTATTACTATCTTAACCAATGATTGAAAAATTTGCAGCACTGCTAGTGCTGTTACCGTCAGGAGCACAATCAGGAGGTTGAGGGAGCAGATTGAGGGTTAAATCTGTTTGCTTTTTATACCTGTTTCCTCTGTTTTGACAATTTAGCTTTTTCTCTTTGAACACTATGCTTGTTATTTTGAATCAAGACATTTTACTTTACTCAATGAACCTAGTTTTATTCTAGTTAAGTGCCATTAACGAATTTCCTACACTTGGTTTGATAATTTGTAAACTGTTATAGATGATTTTGTTTGCTTTCGAATTGAACAATTTCTGAATTTTTATAGGGAAAAATATGCTGAGAATATCATAAAACCCTAGCAAATTCTAAACAAACAACAGTAAAATTAAAATCCCAACTATCTGGATTCAATGTAAAATTGAGTCTTTTCTTCAACGAGTCAGTCTGTTGCGATTATAAGGTTTCGTGGAACGTGTTGAGAATCTTTGCTTCGTCTGACCATTCTCATCCTCTACCAATGATTGATTGTATGAATTGAGACTGCCGAGCACTAGTATCATTGTTTGTGTACCTTAAAGCCAAAGATTCTTGGGACATAGTTCTGAGTAGGTTTATGCGGCTTTACGTTCCCGTAATGCATAAAGAACAAGTGAGGGAATGTGGTTCCAAAGTAAGCTCCATCAATATCTGCAGAAGCCATTAAAGGAAAAACACTAAGATATGGATAACACTGCAGCATTTATTCAAATCTTCGACATAGATTGTCTCAACTGAAGCAAGAGCAGTACTGAAATATTGTAATGAAAAATGGGTTTTGAACAGAGAAAAAGGATACTGCCTTGGAATTTAGATCGCGGGTAAGATATATCTTGGCATTTTGGGCAGTATATTTTCACAGTACTCGATCTCGGCATGTCAGATTGTCCAACTGGGAGACAAGATTGTCCACAACAGAAAACTCTAGGGCATCTCCCGAAATCACAGTTCTTATACTTCTCAGTCTACAGAGAAATCATTCGTAAGAAGAGTTGTTAAGCAAACCACGAAACTAAAAAGCATGAAAACAAACAAAAAAAGAGTAAAGAAAAATGCTAACCATTGCAGCGATTCCTTTAGTTGTCAAGATGTAACGAACATGAATAAGACCATATAGCATTTCAGCAGCTGATTCCACCAATTCATTCTGTTCTTCACTAAACAATTCACCTAATCGCCAAAAGATACAATATCTCAGACCAAAAGTTTCTCACTACGTTGGTCGTTAGAAGGGTTCACTTACTGTTTGAAGATTCAACATCTAAAATGAGATCAAGTGCATATTCATAGTAAGGAACTTGACCACTTAATCCACAAAGATTGAAATCATCTTGTATATAATCTTCATCGACTTCACAGAAGAAGTCATTGCCTCTCAAATTACAAAACCACGAGATCCACGATGTATCATCACCCTCCGATCCACTCAAATCCGAACCTTCACTATCTGTTTCAGATTCCACTGCAAATAATTCAGAAAATGCAATCAACAACTAAAAAGAACCCCACAAATGTGAAGAAAGGGGGAAATGGAACGAACCATCGGGAAGCTGAGACTTAGAAGTTGAAGTAGATGTGAGCGTAAAGGGATATCCGTCTTTAGAAACGAAAACCATAGATGTGGAAGGTGAAGATTTCCCTATTTTCTTGTTGACTGTATCGTTGATTCGTTTCCGATCAATAGCTCCGCCGAAGATCTCCGATCTCGAAGACCCACCACCTCCTCCACTACGTTCCTTGTGCATAATTAAATTCCTCCAAGAAGAAAAAGAGAGAAATTTCCACCTACAGATTCTCAAAGTCACAGACTTTCTGAAGCTTGAAAGAACGGATAGGAGAAAGACAGAGAAAACTAGGGCTTTCTTTATCGTTTATTTTTTGAATTTAAACAACTTTTGTTCAGAGAGTGGAGGACAGGACATAGGAGATGTAAACAAGTCTCTTCTTCTTCACTTGTTTTTCTTTCCAGTTTAAACTTATTTTTCAAGAATGGGTTTCTATGATTGGACCTTGAGTATCTTCTCTATAATTAAAAAATATATATATTGAAAAAAATCCAGCAAGAGCTGTTAATTAGGCTTGGCCGGCGAGTATTAGGCCTAATCAAGATTGTTTTTTTGGCAGGTCTTTTGAATTAGACTATAGTCTTACAAAAATAAAAATAAAAATAAAATGGTATTTTTAAACGGATAATGTGGATTGATTAAAGAATGGTATTTATAAAAATATTAGATTTATACTCACGCCATGCGTTGGAAAAATATTTGTAAATTATATTTTATTAGTAAATATAAATTAAATATTTATATAATTTTAAATTTTATTTAAAATTAGTTTTAACTATACAAATTAAGAAATATAAAATAATTATTTTTTATGAATGTAATAGTATTTTTTTGTTAGTTTAATAAAATATATTAATTTTCTAACTAAATTAATAACAATGATATATATTGTATTCTAATAAGTTAAGTTTATTTGTATATTTATTTGAAATTTATTGCAGTGATGATATGTCATCATGATATTTTTGTTAATAACACGTCAGAATAATATTATTTTGTTAAAATGTTTCTCAAATAATATATTAGAGATTACGGTAGTAACTTAAATATATTTATATTTATTTGAAATTATTTATAAATTAACGTATAAAAATTTTAAAAAATAAAAATTATTATTTTTGAAAATGTAATAGTATTTTTTGGTTAGTTGAATTAAATATATCTATTTTCTAACCAAAATAATATTAATAGCATATATTGTAATTATTAAGTTAAATTTTTATATATTTAAACTGAAATTGGCTATGGTGTTGACAAGCTAGCTACCATTTTTGTTATTAATACGTAGATTTTGTTAAAAAATTTCTCATATAATATATTAGCGATGTTACTTTTATGGATAATGATTCATTAAAAAAATTACTTTTTATATACAAATAAAAAATATTGCAACTATAGTGTCGGGTTTTTACAACCGGCTAAAGGTATAATCTTTTAAATGGGCTGCATATATGGGGCTCACCAACACATGGTTTTTCTAGTAACTATCCTTAATTGTTTCCAAGTTCCATATCTGTCGACCAGAAATGACCGATATGGAATCCATAAATCGTGACAACAAATCAACAAGGTTATAAGTATCACGACGTTTTCTGGAATTAGTTGCTAATACGAATAAATATGTTGGAATATGTATAGGTCAATGGAGCTCTAGACCGGACAAAGGTCATCGGATGATAAATACCATCGCATGAACATTACGGAAAATAGTTTATGAAAACATTCAGAATGTTAGCATTACGAGAAAAAAATTGGAAGGTAAGAAAAAATTAAATAAAAAATCGGACATAAGGAACACGAACTGACCTTTATACAGAATCTAGAGTTAAATCATGTTGAAGAATAGATTGATTAATTTATGGTCGGTCATAAGCAGTAATAATTTTGTTGTATTATAGTTTGGGTTTCACGCTATCGGAACGTTTAACTAATGGACATCACATGTGTAAGATACTTTTTTCTTATGCTTTTATATAATTGTTACTTTTATACATTTTGCATTTTTGAGAAATATCACCAAAAAGAATATTTTACCATTATTAGTTTTGATTTTTCAAAAATATTTCAGTACTCTGAATTGAATTGAATTTTAATTTTAGTAATTTGAAAGTCATTTTGCTTAAACGTAAAAGATGTAATAATTGAATGTCTAATCACACGAACAAAAGGAAGAAAAAGGCGTTTTAACACGCGGGTCGGCAATACTTAAAACCATAGCGGTCATAGTATTGGCCCACGCCTCATGAAACTGTCGTCCCACGTATGTTGATTAAGCTTTGTAAGACATCATTATTACTTCTACTATTTATCTACTCGGTTTTGAATTCGGTTTATATTTTGTTTAAAGCGAATTTGGTTAAATTTTTGAATTACGTAATTCAAAATTATATATTTTCAAAATGTAAGTATAAAGTAATTAGTAGAAGATTGTCGTTGACGACGTCAGAAATACGAAGGAGAGGGGAAGCAATGAGTCCCGCACGAGTCATTATTTCCGTTATGAAAGTTTGATAGCGATTGTATCACACGCGCATGTTCTTAAGCCGGCAGCTTTATACAATGAATGTGAACTAATTGAACCCATTTTTCTTTTCTTCTTAAACCCAATAACAAAAAAGAACCAAAAGACGGCCGAATCTCTATTGATTACGCCGTCCGATAAGCTTCATCGCCGCCTACACTCCGGCAACACTCGGTAGATCTAGACACCCTAACTGTTTTCGTATATTTCTCTCTGTCGTTCGGACGCTGATTTGTTCGTTTCTTTTTTTTCATGATATGGATAAGTTTTGTGGCTCGCATTGCCTCTGTGTTGATCAGATTGCGAGAGTTCTGTTTGGTTTTATTACTGTATTGTTTGTTTGTTTCTGATGTATATTTTTGGCTGACAGGTTGATCGAAGAGATTTTGGGGCGAGGCAAAGCGGGAGAACGAATAAAAGAGAGAGAGATGGATGATAGAGGAGGCTCGTTCGTCGCCGTTAGACGGATTTCTCAAGGTCTGGAACGAGGAAACGTTTACCATTCTTCTTCTGGTAATTTCCGATTTGTACATTACGATTCTTTTTTTTCTTGTGAAAGAAACGCGTTTTTTTCTTAAATAAACCACACACACTCTCTCTCTCGCTCACTTTTCCACCTTTCTCTCTCTCCATCTCTCTTCGCTGGCGGTTGCCTTTTTTAAGATTTGGTGTCGCGGATCTATGTTTCGCCATTTGCGTTTTATTGCTCTTCTGATAAATTCATAGGGCTATGTGTGTGGATCTTCTATGTAAGTGCTATATTTTAGTATCGATAGATCTCTTTAACGGATGTTCCAGTTTGTTTGCGTGATTTCTGTCAAAAGAATTATCAGAGTTCTATAGTTGAGATTAGTCATCCGCAGATTTGTCCCCTTACATTTCTCTTTCACTAAATTGCTAGTTTGTTTCATGGAAGGCATGTTGCTAAATTTTTGTTAGTTGTTTCAATGCTTTCATTTGTACTGAAAAATGTGAAGCTAATGGATGTGCTCCGTTATTGTTTGGAAGTAAGTATTTTTGGAATTTTCACCCTTGTGTTATTTGTAGAAGTCTGATGCTTAAATGGAATGGTGTGCTTCTCACGTATTATAGAGACGTTAAATATAGTTTTTTTTTTTATCTCCAAAGCTATTAAAGTCAGCCAAATGAGTTTTGACTAGTCACTCTCTTGTATGAGCAATCAAATTCTTTATTTAAAGACATCCAAGCTCACTTTATATAATTTTATTTATTGCAGCTGAGGTTGTGGCTGGATCGGCAGCATGGTTAGGCCGTGGTCTTTCCTGTGTTTGTGCTCAGGGAAGAGATGGCGACCACCGTCCTTCATTTGATTTAACGCCTGCTCAGGTAACACTTCCTCTTTTTGTTGTTGTTTACTATATAGTGATAGCTTGTCTCTCTTCTGTTATAAGTTGACTTCTGGTATGTGTTTCCAATTAGTTTACAAGTTCTACCCTTATCGTCAATGCTTGCAGGAGGAATGCCTGCAGAGGTTGCAGAGCCGCATTGATGTAGCCTATGACAGCTCAATACCTCAGCATCAGGTATGCTTTCCTTAGGGGTTGTGTTTGTAAGGACTGCTCACAATGAGATTATTGATTTTCCATCGAATAGATGCCATGCTAACTTCATAAGTCAAACTGCTGCGTTATAAAAATATATTTGTTGTTAC